>JASCIV010000013.1:0-84509 GCA_030374735.1 Gracilaria caudata
TTCGCAACGCCCTCGCCCGCGCCCGCGCCCGCGCCCGCGCCCGCGCCCGCGCGCACCCCCACGCCCCTCGCGCGCGCCGTCTCCCCGCGCCGGCACACCATCGCCACGCGCGCGCAAACCAGCGTCGCGTACACCGTCAGCAGCGCGCTTCTCTGCACCACGTCCGTGGCCACAAACACGCCAACCACCATCCAGCGCCACCTCGCCACCGCCCTCCAAACGCCCACCACCGCGCCGCCATTCACGCAATAATACTTCTCGTTACACACCAACTTGCCGTCAATCATCACACGTCCGTTCGGCAACACGTGCGTAAAGTTCCTTTTGCTCAGATTCACCGCGTTCCATTTGTTACGACCCACCGCGTCAGTTGTGAGAGCGTACCATATCAACATCACAACCAACACTCCCGTCACCACGCCGCGTCGCGTGATCGTCTCAAACGCGCGTGTCACCGCGCCCGCGCAGCGTTGCACGACGCGCTGCGCGCGCATTTTTGTGCAGCCGCGCGCGACGCCCACCACCAGCGCGGCGGCCAGCGCGCCGCCCACGGTGAGCGCGCGCAACAGCCACGCGTAGCGGCGCACAAAGCGCGCGCAAGCGGCCAGTTGTACCTTGTATCGCGCGTTGCCCTTCATGTGCCAGCCCAAATAACCGTTGGAGCGTCCCGTGCTCACGCGCTTGTGTTTGGAGTGCATACACACGCTTTTCATCGCGCTTTGCTCCGCGAAAAAGCTCTTGGAGCGTTTGAATCGCTGCAACCACGCTTGCACAACGTCGCGCGATACATTTCCGGTACGCCACGCGTGAAAGCCCGAGTTGAGCGCCCACATACCGTGTTGATACACCACATGTTTGTTACGTCCAACTTTGTGTGTAAGTCGTCTCATCAATGTTGCGCGCGAGTGGATGTACGCGTCGGTGTCGGAGTACACCACCCAGCTGGAGCGCGTGCAGCGTTGCAACACGGCGCGGATGAGCAGCACGCGCGCCCAGTTCATCAGCTGCGGGTGGTAGCGCTTGTGTGGCACGCCGCGCATGTCGAAGTGCGCGAGCAAATGAGTGCGCGTGTCCACGCCGATGTACACCAGCGGAGCGCGACAGCGCCCGCTGATGTTGAGCGAGATGCCTGTTTTGGCGTCGCTCACTGTCCATGATGCGCGCGCTTCGGAGCCGTGCGCGTGCGACAGCTGCGCAATGGGATGCAGAAGCGTGAGTTGCGTGATGAGCAGTACGCACATCACCAAACACACGGTGTACAACACATTTCTCATGGTCGCGTTTTGGAAGCGCGCGAGTGCGACAACAGCGCGAGGCGCAAAGAGGCGAGCTTTTTGTTTTGCGTTTTCAGCTAGCGCGCGCGCGTGTAGCGCACATTGTGCGCCACTAAACAGATAAGAACGCTACCCTTCGGTACGACGGTACACAAGCCGCCGTGTTGCGTTGCAGCTGCCGCTCTGCAACAGCACGCAACCACCACGCCGCGCGGCCGCCAGCGAGGTGTGAAGCGCGCAACCGCTAACGGTAAGCGTGTTTAAGCTGTTTATTTGGCTGCCACGTGCACGCGCCACATCAACGCCAACCCATGCTTTGATCATCATCGTGATGATCACGCACCATGTGCTGTAGCACAAGCCGAACGCCTCGCTCCATCGTCGAACCACCAGCGCCACTTGCTTGTTTGCCATCACACCCTAACAGCTACAAAGGTACTAGCAGAACAGCACTTTCATCCCAACCTTTGCAAAAGCTTCTTCGTCAACACTTTCTCCCTGCCCGTGATCCACCAGCAGAGAGTCTACGTGCACATCGTTCCATTCTTTATTGCTTCTCATGAAGGATACTCGCAAACAACCTGTTTCTCTGCCAGAGTCGTCAAATAATGTGCGCAACAGCCGCTTGGCAAGCTTGTTTCTCAGAACCCTCTTTGAGCGCGTTGCATTCTTGAACCGTGCTCGCAGCTCCGCCGGTTCCCGATTGCGTCTCACAGTTGTACAACAGTACTTTCTGCGCAGCTCGTAGAACGCCTTCATAATTTCATCCGCACCGAGAACACACGTGCGACTATCCATCTGCTCCATCACCACATCTTCCACATCACCCTCGTGCACAGTGATTCCGGCGCCAGCTTCGTTCACATGCGCCTGTATTATGTGCTGCAGCTCCGAAATGGCGTCCTCAGCAGTCACGGTCTGGCCGCTACAGTGGCACCCGCATGCCAGAAAACGGAACACCTCTCGAAGGCCCCCTTGCGTCGAGCTCGAAGCGCGACGCAACGGGCGCGCGCCGCCGCGCATCTGTTTCACCGCATCGCAGCCTTCCGGCAGCAGCGCCAGCGCCGTCTCGCCCTTGTTGTTCTCCTTGAGCGCGTCTGCGCCGGCGCGCCACAGCACCAGCGCCACGTTCTGTTTGTCGCTGCTCGCCGCATCGTGAATGGGCGTATCTCCGTCGTTGTCGGTGCAATGCACATCCGCGCCGCGCGCCAGTAACGCTTCCACCATTGTGACGTGCCCCTGATCAGCGGCGCAATGCAACGCACTTTCGCCATGATCGTTCGTGCTGCTGATCTCCGCGCCTCGCGCCAGCAACGCTGCCACAACGCCCAGGTGTCCCTTCTCCGCGGCATAGATCAACGCAGTGTTGCCTTCAATGTCTTTACCGTTCACGTCCACATTTCGCGCCAGCAGCGCTTTGACCACCGTATTGTGTCCGCTCTTAGCGGCAAAGTGCAACGCAGTGTTGCTGTTTTGATCTGTAGCGTTCAAGTCAGCGTCTCCCAGCACCAGCGCTTCTACCACCGCTCTGTGTCCATTTTCTGCCGCATGCATCAACGCCGTGCTGCCATCCATGTTGGTACAGTTAATGTCCGCGTATTGTGCCAGCAGCGTGTCTATCACCGCCTTCTGTCCCTTTTCAGTGGCAATGTGCAACGCGGTGCTGCCATACTTGTCCGTACCGTTAAGGTGCGCGCCATGCGCTAGTAGCGCCTCCACCATTGTCTTGTGTCCATTGTCCGCCGCGAACATTAACGCGGTGTTGCCGAGGTCGTCTGCGGCGTTCACATTGGCGCCGCGCACCAGCAGCCTCTTCACGCGCTTTATATCGCCGCGCTGCGCAGCTTCAAGCAGCGCGCAGTTGTCGCCCATACTCCTTACCGCGCGCGACGCAACCACCGTCGCCGACGCGAACGCCGCGCTATTTTTACACTACGCGTCACCGCCGCCACCACAGATCTCAGTTCCTGCAGCGTTCCCCTCGCTCCCGTACAAAACGCTGCCCTTGTATGAATACATACGAATTGGAGATTCTAGGGTAGAACGCTACTCGTGTGCGCGCACTGTTTTCTCATTTTCGTTTGCACGGCTGCCACTGTATCTCACAAGAGCATGAGGTAGAGGGATGGACATCTTCGGTAGAATATTAGCGTCGAGCGTGTACAGCAGCAGCGCCTTACGGTACCGTCGTAGTTGAAAGGATAGGTGGTGAAGGCCGGAAAAGAGGGTAGCATTAGATATTGTGAAGCCAACAGGCGACAAAAAGGAGCAAACTCTCTTGCGCACTTTCTTTCTTTCACAAATAAAAGCGGTGCTCTCACCGCACCACCATCAGCAGCAACACGCAGTCACCTCACATCTTGTTTATTTCAACCGCGCCACAAACGCGACAAGAAAGAACACCGCAAAGCCGCACCTAGTACCTGTAGCTCTCCGGCTTGAACGGACCAGTGGATGCAATACCAATGTATTCCGCCTGATGAGGAGACAGCTCAGTCAGCTTAGCATTCAGATGCTTCAGATGCAGACGCGCCACCTTCTCATCCAGCACCTTGGGCAGGGATGTACGCATTGTTCTCGTACTTGCCGGAAGCACGGTTCTCCCACAGCTCCACCTGCGCCAGCGTCTGGTTGGTGAACTTGTTGCCATCACACCCTAACAGCTACTAGCAGAACAGCACTTTCATCCCAACCTTTGCAAATGCCTCTTCGTCAACTTTCTCATCCGTTTCGTGATCCGCCAACAGTGCATCTACATCTGAATCTTTCCATTGCTTACTGCTTCTTCTAAACGATACTCTCGAACAAGCTGACTCGCCGCCGGCATCGTCAAACAATCCGCGCAACAGCCGCTTTGCCAGCCTGCTTCGGAGAACCTTCTTTGAGCGTGTCGCATTCTTGAAGCGTGCACGCAGCTCCGGCGGCTCTCGTTTGCGTCTCACTGTAGAATACCTGCTCCGCAGTTCGTAAAATGCTTTCACGATCCCATCCACTTCAAGTACACACGTTTTACCGTCCATCTGTGCCATCACAACGTCTTCGACGTCACCCTCTTCTACGCTAATCTCCGCGCCTGCGTCACTCAGATGCCCTTGTAATATGTGCTGCAGCTGCGATATGGCATCCTGAGCAGTTACAGTCTGCTGGCTTGACTGACACTTTGATGCCAGAAAACTGAACACTTCACGAATATCCGCTTGCGACGGCAACGTCCTTCGCCGCCGGCGCGCGCCGGCACGCATCTGGTTTGCCGCATCGCTTTCTTCTGGCAGCAGCGACAGCGCCGACACACCCTTGTTGTTCTGTTGCAGCGCGTCCGCGCCGGCGCGCCAAAGAGCGAGCGCCACGCACTCTTTCTGATTGCTCGCAGCGTTGTGAAGCGCTGTGTCTCCGTCCTTGTCGGTGCAATGCATGTCGGCGCCGCGCTCGAGTAGCACTTGAACCATTTCGCCGTGCCCTTCGTTAGCGGCACAGTGTAACGCAGTTGCGCCATGGTCATTTGCGCCATTCACGTCCGCGCCACGCTCCAGCAGCCTTTCTGCAACAATCAGGTGCCCACCCTCAGCCGCATAGATTAACGAAGTGTTTCCAGCTTTGTCTCCACAGTTCACGTCGGCGTCTTGCGCCAGAAGCGCCTCTGTTACCGCGGTGTGTCCACCTTTAGCGGCAAAGTGCAACGCAGTTAGTCCCTCTTTGTCAGTACCTTTCAAATCAGCGTGTCGAGCCAGCAGCGCTTCAACCACGGCGAAGTGTCCATATTCAGCGGCAAAGTGCAACGCAGTGTTGCCATCTTTGTCAGTACAATGCACGTCGTCGTCTCGCGCGAGCAGCGCTCCTACTATATCCATGTGTCCGTTCTCAGCGGCAAAGTGCAACGCAGTGTTGCCATATTCATCTGTACGGTTCAAGTCGGCGTCTCGCTCCAGCAGAGCTTCCACCACGGTCATGTGTCCATTTTCAGCGCCCAAGATCAATGCGGTGTTGCCATAGTCGTCGGTAGCGTTCACATCAGCACCGCGCACCAACAGCCTCTTGACGCGCTTCAAATCGCCGCGCTCGGCAGCTTGACGCAGCGCGTAGTGGTCGCCCATATTTGCTACCACGCGAGACGCGACCACCGCCCACGCCGCGAACGCCGCGCCATTTTACGTCGCACGTCACCGCCGCCGCAAATCTCAGATACTGTGTCTTTCGCACTGAGGTATACATTCGTTACTTTTTTTGTACAAGGGTAGCGTTCTAACCGTATCACAACCTAAAAGCGAGAGCGGCACGACGCCTGCGAGAGCTACTGCTGTAGATAGTGTAGAGAGAGCATCACGCTGGGCCAGCTAGCGTGATCAAACTTTGTTCTCGCAAGGGGCAAGGGGTAGCGTTCGCTAACCTTCCCCGTTATCCAACGTTGCGAAGCTAACATGAGCGAACATCGCACTTCATCATGATGATGAACGGCGGTGGTCGACGTAGTCAGCAGCGTCGCATGCATGCTCGCTGACGCTGCCGCTGCCGCTGCCGATAACTACCATTCAAAATGGAACACTTTCGATATGAGCCGATACATAGCGACACACGACATCACACACGCTACCGCCACAGAGCAAAAACAGCGCTTTTATTGTCAATGGCGTTGCTTGCAGCAGTGTGTGTAGCATTTGCCATTTCTTACCGCACCGCGAGAAAGCTTCTATTGACTCCTGACGCAATGAGAGACAAGCACACGGAGAGAGGAGTTGGAGCAGGCATGAGCAGCATGGTTGGCAGTTTATTTCTCAAGCACTTTTGCCATGACAGCGCGCAGCGTACTGCACTACAAGCCGGAGGGCTGATATTGGCAGGAGTGGAGGGTGGAGCACTATGTTCCACCGTCTTCGCTTGGTTCGCTTGGAATCCCGCTTCGTGGCCGCCCTATCTGGCATGCATGTCAGTGGCCGCGCCAATATTGGAGGGTTTCCAAGACTGGAGCTGTCTGCAATGGGAGAGAGAGTGCCATCTAGAGACGTGGATGGAGGATCCCAAATGTTGTTTCAGCGCAACTCCGAGCAGTGAGTACAACAACAGAGTCGGAGGCGGAGGTGCCTGCTCGCACTAACCGCAATCTTAAAGTATTCAAAAAAAAGCGCTTCTTTCGTCGACGCCTACTACAGTTACAATTACGAACACATACAAATATCATATTAGAGTATCGTTCTTAGAAACACCATGATGGTGTTTCTAAGAACGCTACTCGTGTGCGCGCACCGTTTTCTCATTTTCGTTTGCACGGCTGCCACTGTAACTCACATGAGCATCATGCTCTATGATAGGGATGGACATCAGATGTCCATCCCTCTACCTCGTGCTCTTGTGAGTTAGAGTGGCAGAGAAGATTCTTCGGTAGAATTAGCGTCGCGCATGTACAGCAGCGCCTTCTAACTTTAGATATTGTGAAGCCAACAGGCGACAAAAAGGAGCTACAAGGGTAACTCTCTTGCGCGCTTTCTCTCTGTCTTTCACAAACAGAAGTGGTACTCTCACCGCACCACCATCAGCAGCAACACGCAAGTCACCTCATATCTTGTTTATTTCAACCGCGCCACAAACGCGACAAGAAAGAACACCGCAAAGCCGCACCTAGTACCTGTAGCTCTCCGGCTTGAACGGACCAGTGGATGCAATACCAATATACTCCGCCTGATGAGGAGACAGCTCAGTCAGCTTAGCATTCAGATGCTTCAGATGCAGACGCGCCACCTTCTCATCCAGCACCTTGGGCAGGATGTACACATTGTTCTCGTACTTGCCGGAAGCACGGTTTTCCCACAGCTCCACCTGCGCCAGCGTCTGGTTGGTGAACGAGCAGCTCATCACAAAGCTCGGGTGACCGGTGGCGCAGCCGAGGTTCATCAGACGGCCCTCGGCAAGCATAATGACGCCGTGTCCGTCAGGGAACACCCACCTGTGAACCTGCGGCTTGATTTCAATCTTAGTGATGCCTTCATACGATTCCAGACCAGCAATATCAATCTCGTTGTCAAAGTGACCAATGTTACCCACAATGGCGTTGTTCTTCATCTTTTCCATGTGCTTCACAAGCACAATGTCCTTGTTTCCAGTGGCAGTGATCACAATGTCAACTTCAGAAATCACATCCTCCAGACGCGCAACTTGGAAGCCTTCCATGGTAGCCTGCAACGCGCAGATGGGGTCAATTTCGGCCACCAGACAACGAGCGCCTGCAGCTTTCATGGCCTGAGCGGATCCCTTTCCGACATCACCATAGCCGCAAATCATGACGGTCTTACCGGCAAGCATCACATCAGTGGCCCTCATGATACCGTCCGGAAGCGAATGACGGCACCCATACACGTTATCAAACTTGCTCTTTGTCACACTGTCGTTAACGTTAATAGCCGGGAATAACAATGTTCCATCTCGTGCACGTTCGATCAGACGATGTACACCAGTTGTAGTTTCCTCAGATACACCAACCATCTTATCAACCACATCGTGCCAACGCTTCGGGTTTTCCTTCAGTCCGTCACGAATGGTCCTCAGAACCACCTTGAACTCAGCATTGTCGGTAGAATCAGGGTCCGGCAGAGTTCCATCCTTCTCAAAAGCAATCTCAGCCTTGAAACCCTCATGAATCAAAAGCGTAGCATCTCCACCATCATCCACAATAATATCGGGACCAGAGCCATCGGGCCAGGTCAGCGCTCTGTTAGTACACCACCAGTATTCCTCAAGATTTTCTCCCTTCCAAGCAAACACCGACGCAGTTCCCTTAGCCACCACAGCCGCGGCGGCATGGTCCTGAGTAGAGAAGATATTGCAAGAGCACCAACGAATGTCAGCACCAAGCTCCTTGAGAGTCTCAATGAGCACGGCAGTCTGAATGGTCATGTGCAGAGATCCCATCACCTTTGCTCCGGACAGCGGCTTCTTGGCGCCCATCTCGTCGCGACACGCCATCAATCCGGGCATCTCCACCTCGGCCATGTCCATTTCCTTGCGCCCGAATTCGGCGAGACCCATGTCCTTCACCTTGTACTCGGACTCCGGCAGCGGCGAAACCGCCTTCACGGTGGTAGTCTCAGTAGCAGTCATGGTTCAAAGCAAGACTCTTCTCCAGGTCAACACAGGCAACAAGCAAAACGTAGATTTGGAAGCTGCTCCCAAATTCGGTCGATCGCCCTGCGAAAAGCAGAGAGCGGGTGAAGGTGTTGAGCACACTTAAAAAGCATCGATCGAGCGTCAGGAACGCGCGGCGACATAAGCGATGGCGGCCTTACACCGCGCGAAGTTGGCCGCGCGCCGACGCGCGCTGTCGGTGATTTCGCTCCACTTGTGTACGTTTGATTTGACAGCATCGGCACGCCGAGCCGTTGCGCGCGCAGCTGACGGTTATGAATGGGCCACAGCGCCGACGCGCCGCAGCTGGCAGCGCGCCATTGGACCCCGAATTATGCGCCACGGCGGCCGCCGGATCCGCGCGCGGTGGCACACGTGGAGCGCGTGGCCCACGCTTGCCCTCGAGTGAAAGGGGCGGTCGACGCGAGCAGTTGCGAAAGGCGCGCGTCATGGCGGCCACGAGAGATGCCTCCGGCGCACGCACGGTGAGCTACCGCCGTGGTCGCTGAGGATCTGCAGTTGGTTTTATACGAGCAAGCGCAGACTCTCAAAAATGTGTAAACGAGGTGAGACGCCGCGCCGCGTGGCGCCGCCGCACGGCGTTGCGAATAATATTAGCTGCGACGCGCCGCTCGCGAGTGGCGCCCACACGCAGCTCGAGACCTGCTTCAATCACAACACACACAATCACTTTTTTACTCCCACATCAACACGAATGAACAGCGCCGAAAAAAATAAAACCAAAACACACACACAAACTCACCAGCTTCTCATAAAAACAACTCATCGAAAAAAAAACGCTCTCGTCAAATCCAAGAGAAGAAAAGGCACGCCGGCAAACTCCGAAACAACCCACCACTACACAACAAAAAAGAACGCAACAGAAATCCACGCACCGCCTACAACACAGCAGCTCCGTTCGGCAGCATGTTGGCCACGCTATCCAGACCACCGTCCAAGAAGCTACCGCTCCATCCAAACAGCGCGTACACAAACCTCAGCGGCGCCATCAATGCCGTGGCTGTGCAAATCTCCACGCTCTGAGTGAATGTACTAGCTCTCACTCCGTTCACAACGATGTCTCCATGAAGCGTCTGAGGGTTGAACAGACCGCTCTTCATCACCACAGACACCTGCGACACAGCCGCACGATCTCCAGACATAAGCTCGAGTGAATCTCCCACCTTCACTCTAGAGGCGGCCGAAAGAACGCCGTTCACGTAAATATAGTGTCCACTAGTTGCCTCGAGACTTTGTCCGTTCTCCAGCTCCATCTTCACAAAGGTGTGCTTCACATTAGAGAGGCGGTGTGAGAACATGAACACCTCTGAGAACACGTTCTTTCCAACCATCACGGAGTCTCCGATCTCAATTTGATCCATACGCTTGACGGAGCCGTCCTCCAGCTGCACGCTGCCGTCGGCTGGGAAGCAAATCGGGTCATCATCTGGAGTCTCAGAGGGTTCTTCTGACTCCTCCTCGGTATCAACATCAGACACCGGGAGAACAGTCGCATCGGGACCACCCACGCTGCCGGGCACCGGCACGGGGACTGGTGCAGTACCTTCATCAGTTTCAGTGGGTTCTTCCGGCAGTGTGGTCGGTGCTGGAAGCACAACAGCTGGTTCTTCTTCAGTCTCTTCCGGAGACTCTTCTGGCATGGGAGCCTCCACAACACGACGGGGTGCGGAGTAGCGGCAAATTCCTTCCACTTCGGGATCGTCAACAATCATGTAACGGCGGTTCATAAAGTATTGATCCAAACCGATGACGACATTATTGACCGGTTGAAAGATAATTACCAAGGTGCCAACCGGGAACATGACACGGGTACAGTCACGCACGGAATTCTCAACACCATAGATCGCCGAAACTTCAGCGTTGATGAACTGAGAAATGAGGGCACGAGACGTGTCTGCCTGAACGAGTTCAAGAGCCTCGTTAGGGTCTGTGAAGATGGGCATGGCACCGTCATCAACACAAGGGTTGGGGCCAATTGACATGACGCTGTGGGGAATCACACCATCTTCATTGGCGGTCTCGGAGTGAGAGATGCGACCCGGGCAACCTCCACCGAGAAATTGGCCAACGTTAAACGTGCCGATGGCGTCCTCCGGAGCGGTTTGGCGAAGCGAAAATGGCACCATAACGGCGTGGGCAAGGAAAGATGTGGCGAACGCCACGCAAACAGCGGTGAAGCGCATGGTGAGAGCAGGCAAGCGGTGTTACGCACACGGAGAAAGAGAGATACGAGTCAGGGAAGACAGGAGGGAGCGCGGAGCAAGCTAGGCAGGTACTTAAAGAGGCGGAATGGAGCAGGGCTGGCGTGAGCGGAACGAGAGGCGGGAGAAGGAAGATATCGGCGGTTAAACGGGGGCGCACGGCGAAGTGATGTTCGAAAAAAGACGCGCTCGAGCACGCGCGCCGCACGCGCGCCGATTCGAAGCGCCGTAACGGGTGAACGAAACAAAAGAGCACACGCCTTTCTGTAAGCAATGTGCCGCTGTGGTCGTTCTTGCCATACACGTGGGCAACGTGGTACGTGCCTGTATTACGACTGCGCCGTTTTCGCCACGTAGAGGCGCGCCAACATTGGATGTGCGCGCTGGCAATTGGGTGTGCGCGCGGTACGCGCGCTTTACAGTTTTTGTGGCGTGCTGGCGTGATCGGCCGACGTGCCAAAATGGGCGCGCACGTCTGACAGTGCGTGCGGCGTGGGGTGCGCGTCAGGCGACGCACGCACACAGCGGCTGGAGAGACGCACGTTGCTCGCATCTTGTTCGTCGTGCCCTCCTACTCAAAATCCAAAATTGGTACGACGTTGCCGATCTTCCAGCAGACGATCATCCCACGACGAGATCAGCTCGCCTAGGCATACGTTGCCTTCGTCGCCGACAATGTCGGCTCCACATGCAGCGACCCTTCTTTTGGGTGTGCGACGCAGAAATACTTACTGATTAGTTGTTACTTTGTATCTACATCATGGCCCATTCCATGTGCGAAGGCAAGCCACAAAAAAAGCGATTAGGGTTTTCGCGTGCTTGTGCTGCAGATTTTGGACCGTTTTGCGGGATTCGTGGAGGGGTGTACCGGTGGCAAACATTGCTGGTCACTGAACAGCTCGTTCCCGTCTATATCAGCGCCCCCTGGGCAGGAATCAGATCGTCCGTCCACCGTCCACACCAGTCTTTGCTGGTCTGAGAGACCACGGTAGAACGACTTTGCGCTATCTCATCGACGACGTCGTGTTCGTGAGGATGTTGTACGAAGGTACTTGTACGCACCTGAACCATCTCCCAGATAATCTCCACCTTCCAACAAACAGCAAATTATTATTTGAGGCCTTTTCTCGTGGGTCTTGTGACTGCTGCTGGACTACTTGCCAGGGTTATCTCTCACTGCGAAAAGAGTCGCACGTGTTGCTGCATGTTGTAAGGAGAATGAATGAATGATGGATACGAGGGATAACTTTTGGTATGTGCAGATCAAGAAGACTTAGTTGCGCATGTAAGTCGTGCTTTCTACTTGCCAGCGAGGTGCAGTGCCTCTCCTGCACATGATCAACGTGATCTTTCGTCTCTTTGCACACGCACACACTGCTGTGAAACGCACGAAATGCTGAAAATCGGCATCATCTGGCCACCGACAGTGGAGTGTGGATGGCCATTGTGGTCATCCACACTCACCTCCCCCTGAAGTATACCCTTGTAGATTTAAAGCTTACATATTCCTCTGCAATCCAACTTTTTGCAGCCCTATGGAAGTCCATTTTTCAAAACGACGGCGACGTCACCTAATGGGTTGGACTTGGAGGACCTTGGCCCATCTGCGGCTTAAGAAGGTAGCGTTACATGTAGAACGCTACCGTCGTAGACAGCTGATGTTACAGCCATGGTCAACTGCTGCACTGGCTGTCTGTCCTCGCACTAAACGTCTCTGACGCATAATTGTCAATTTCATCCACGATCTGTAATTGACATGCCCCGCATGCCTGCAATTGCAATTTGTAAGACTCATTGTCCATGTGGCATACACTTGTCTATAAACCAGATCGGGATTAGATTCTAGTCATTAGATCTACTTTGATCCTCCTCTGCTCAGTGTGACGGTCGCCGTCGACGACCAACCCACTGCGCCACCCTTCAGTTTCGTACGCGTCCTCTTGGTGCCCCACCCCGCATCGCATCCCCCCGCTTGCGCAGTCGACGACCAACGTGTGGTGACCCATCTTCTCGCCCATCATGGCCGTCGTCAGTGAAGTCAAGCTCTTTAACAGATGGTCCTTCGAAGATGTTCGTGTCGAAGATATCTGTCTTAATGATTACATTGCCGTCAATCAACGCAGCGCCGTCTACCTTCCCCACACAGCTGGTCGTTACAACGCCAAGCGATTCCGAAAAGCGCAATGTCCAATCGTCGAGCGTCTCGTCTGTTCCCTCATGATGCACGGTAGGAACAACGGAAAGAAGATCATGGCAGTTCGTATTGTCAAACATTGTTTCGAAATCATCCACTTGCTCACCGATCAGAACCCGATTCAAGTGCTCGTCGAGGCTGTTGTTAACTCGGGTCCTAGAGAAGATTCTACTCGTATTGGATCGGCTGGTACCGTTCGTCGTCAGGCTGTTGATGTCTCTCCTATGCGTCGCATTAACGTTGCCTTGTATTTGTTGTGTACCGGCGCTCGTGAAGCTGCTTTCCGATCGATTAAGACCATTGCAGAGTGTCTGGCTGATGAACTTATTAACGCCGCCAAGGGATCGAGCAATTCGTATGCCATCAAGAAGAAGGATGAAGTAGAACGTGTGGCAAAGGCTAATCGTTAACTTCCATCTAATTCTTTATTTCATTCATTGCTAAATTGCGATTCTCTAAGAGAGTGTTGTGTATAGTGCTCCTGGTAGAACGCTTGAGGAAGGGAGTTCGTCGAGTTCTAAATGCGGCCTCAGAAGTAAAGAAAGCGCGCTATGTCTTCGTTGCCCAGTGTCCTAATCGTTTTCGAAGACAAACAGGTGAGGGCCCTTGTGTTCTATCTCTGTGCGCGCACTTGCGGTTATTCTTCAAGTCCTCATCCTTTCCGCAGATCTTCAGCATTGAAACGAAAGCACATACAGTGTTGCGTTTCGGCTCTTGTTAGCCCTGTGCGCATTCCGAACCTGCTAAACGAAAGATCCTATCTCGCGCGTAAGATGCGTTCGCTTCGACTTTGATAGCCTCTCCAGGGCTTCTTCTCTCCCATCTGCCTCTTTTCCATCCCATCCCCTTTGTGGCTCGGTCTCTGTTCTTAGTGTTCAACCTCCAAAGGTCGTTGATAATATTTATCACGCCTGAACTCGTCCCGTGATGAACAACGGAAACGATCGCTTCAATCTCCGGTTGCCTCCGAATGCAATCAACAAACGTCCCACCACTCCGGACGACCATCGAGGCAAGTTCCGTCCTCCACCTCGTTCTTCCTCTGAACGCAAACCAAACCCATTTCGCACTCGCGAACGGCGTCCTGTTTCGAACCCTTCAGTTGAAACGAAGTCGTTTAAAGAGTTTACGGCTTTGTTACGAACCAATCCCAAGAGCAAAAACGAAGGGCAGACACCAACGTTACCACGAGGCATAACGTCTACGGGACTCATTCATCGTCGTGAGAACTCGAATCTTCGCGAACCGACTCACGAGGCCGGTAGGAATGCTGAGCGGGATATAGAGCCCACTGCCGATCGTACTCGACAGACGCGTAGAAAGCTTAAGAGTGGCTCAGAAATTCTCTTCTTGGGAAGCAACAGCGATTCGACGCCAAGGTCTTCTCTGAAACAACTAGATCTCGATAATGAAGTGAGCTTCCAGTCTCCTCATCATGAACTTCATCAGGGAACTGAATCGAAACACCAGGCACAATGTAGTAACAACTCTCCTGAACATCCTGATTCAGCATCTTCTAATGATGAGTCAAGCGAAGATGATGAGAACAACGCGAGTGCAGGAGCATACAGAACCAGGCTCATGAACTTGTACGGTGAGTTACACTGGGTTCATATTCTTCTTCTTCTTTGTTCTGACCCATGAAATCTCTTATTCGCTTCATCATTTTATAATCCCTGACTTCGTTGCATTCCAGATAGCATGGATGAAGCGCAGAAAATACCTCAACAAGTTGACGCGATTTTGGAGGGTTGGACAGACCGATATATATACATGGTACGTTAAGATTTACTACGCTTCACTTTTCAGTCTGGAGCAGTTCACTGACAAGAACCTGCAGAAGAAAAAACTCTCGAAGATCAAGAGTACGGTTGCTCAGCAAAGGGCCGAGATTGACAGGTCGGAGGAAAACAAGGAAAAGGTACAAAAGCTTCTGGACGGGAACAAAAAGGAATGTGACAATCTTTCCTTGAAATGCACATCACTCGAAGGAATCATCCGCGATGAGAAGGAGAAGAGCAGCAAAGCGTTACAAACACGTAAGTACTTGCTTTTCACCCCTCAGGAAAGGCGAGTTGGATCGATTTCGGCTGACTAACTTCTTTCAATTACTTTTCTCTTATAATTCTTCTTCTTCTTGCGACGGAAAAGTTCAGGAACGTCTATCACAAGAAATTAGTTCAAGAAGCTCAACAGAAAGAAAGTATGAGAAAGGTATGGTACAGCTTCAAGCGTCCAACTCCTGATTGTTGATATGATTGAACTCTCGTATGGATGACCTAACCCATATGATGTCTGTGTGGTACATCCAAAAGTGAGGGAAGAGCTCAAATATTTGCAACCTCTATACCAGAAGGAGGTATCAAGGCGAGAAAGCTGCAAGAATGAACTGGTCTCAACTCATGAAGAGTTGTCCAGGGTGAAAGAATCGTAAGTTTCGAGCTACGGATACGAATATCTAGTTTTCCTCACTACTTGGGCTCCTAACACCAGTTTTTATCTGCCACTTCTATCAGATTCTCTGAAAAGGAGCGAGAGTACAAATCGCGGATTGAGCTGGAAGAGGCGAAGGTTTCAGAACTTTCGGACTACAACGACAGCGTGCAACGGAAAGTGCGCCACCTGGAGGTAAGTTGTGCTGTAGTACTCTCAAACCTTGAAAGGCCATGAAGATGGGTGATTTCTGGTCTCTAAGAATCAAATTTGTACCTGTATCTTACTAACTCGACCTTCGGATATCTAAGGAACTCATCTCTGAGTCGCAGACGACCATCAAAGCTTTGAGAACTGAATCAAACGTAAGTCAAACCATATCCCTTGTCTCCATTTCGGTCACTGAAGATCTGAATCTAATCGCCTGTGTCCCACACATCATAATCACCTTGCAATGGAATGTTGGTTCGGTTTAGAATGCATTCGCGACCCTTAACGCCTTTCATGAATGGTTCGAGAACCCCCAACGCCAGGATTCTGCGTCTCTTTCTCTCGACACCTTCATTCAAGACTTGTGTCAGCGACATTCAAGTCACGGCACAAGCGCTTTGCCGAACATAAGGACCGAACTCGCTCTCCCCACACCCTGGAAGCCCAGCGGGATATCGACAAATCTGCAAACGGAAGTTGGAGCACTCTTGGATCACTTTCGTGGTCTTGTCCGAGTATATGGAAAAAGAGAACATGTGTTTTTGACGTTGGTCAAGGAGCACGTGGGAAGTTGCGAGCGTCTCGAAAGTCAGGTTACTCAGCCGTGGACGTTAGTCCAACCAATGCTTGCCAATATTGAGAAGATGAAAACCGATGTGAAGGATGGGCTCGCTGTGTTGCAGTCTGAGCGTGGGGCAGTGACTAACATGCTGGACGGCTTGCGTGAGCAGCTCGATGAGGTCCATGTTTCGTGCCAACAGGTGCTGGCGAACAAAGTTGTCGAAAGTGCACGCATCCAGGCAGACCAAACGGCTGAGAAAGAGAGAAGGTTGCAAAATGAACGGAGGGTCAACGAGTTGACATCCGAGCTGCAGCAACATGTGAAGGTCAAGGAGGAGCTTTCTAAAACGAGCCACGACCTGGAGGTGTGTAGAATGGTCTTGGCCGAAACCAGGAAAGACTTTGCCAAGGTTAGGCAAGAGGCTGAGTGTCTCAAAATCAGCGTTGAACAAAAGGATGTAGAGATCGATCGTTTGAAATCGTCATTACAACTTCAGACCGAGCGGATGCGGCACAAGCACGGCGGCCGTGGACATTCTGCCCAAAAACTGCATGGTCGAGAAGACGAACTTGATGAAGCGAGGCCAAAAGTGCGCAATAAGTCGAGAAACACTTCGACTGCCAAGCAAACTTCTTCCAGTCGACTAAAGCTAAGCAAGAGGACGAGTGTGCGCGGGGACAAAATCTCATCTGTCGCCGATCGTGGAGCAGGGGAAGAGGATACAGGATTTCCGAGTTTCCTCGACAACGATATGGGTGATGGAATCGTTGATGATGAAGATTGGTTTGAGGATAAAGAGACGACACAGACTTTCACCGAACGAGACATCCTGGGAAGTGGCGATAGAGGTCGCTTTTCGGTTAGAGCCCCTCCACGGGATGAGAAAAAGACCAAGAAGTCGAACGTTGATGTAGACCATTTTGGGGTCGGAAAGAAGAGACAGCACTCGAAGTCCGGCTTGGAGGCATCTAAGTCGAAGCGATCCCGAGGAAAACACATGTAGAATCATGCACACGATGGAGTGGTAGACGTCTTTGTTCATGAGCTGCTTTCGTTGCAGGATGCTGTTGTCCTGCCGGATAGCGTCTCACAAGTGGGTTTAAGTAAGGATTTCTGCTGCGAGGCTTCTAACCCACTGGCCGTGAAGTTGTGAGGGAAACTGCTCTATCCTGTTATTCGACACATGTACAATGGGAGGCATCATCATGTACCTTCGTATTACGAAAGGCGAAGTTCTTTTGTGTTTCATTAATCTCAGAACTTTTTGAGTTCGAGGACACGAAGCTCTGCATCACATAAGAAAACATGCTACTTCTTCCATTTAAAGATGGCGAGACCACGTGCGACGCGAAAGACGATCAAAACCTCTTTACGTTACTGCCCATACGAAGATATCTAACCGTTCGATATAATGAACCCTCATTCCAACGTTCCATTATCGTTTCTCTACCGTATATGGTGGTGCTCACGAGCGCAACAAACTCCTTGTCTGATGCATTCTGCTGATACAAGCTCTTTTCAAAGCGGAAGGCGTACATGCGGTGTCTTTTTCCCAAGTCTAAGTCAAACAGTGTGTGTTCCCATGTTAGATGGATTCCACATAGCTCGTACCAAAGACCTTGTGCTTGGAAACATGCTTCAGGAGTAATTTTAACCAAAGCCACGCTTCGCAGTTTTCTTCTGAGCCTTTTTCTTACCGGCCTTCCTTCGTTGTGATCTGTTTCCTATTGCTTGACCCGGTGCGCCGTCTGGACCACCCGTACCGTTGAGCATTTGATTGCTCATTCGCGACATCATATCCCTCATTTTCCTAAAATCGCTAACCAAGTCCTCTGCCTCATTCCTTGATCTCCCCGCACCTTTGGATATTCGCGATAATCTGCTGCGAGCGGAACCACCTGAATAAAGAAGTTCCGGATTCGTGCGTTCTTGAATGGTCATAGATTTGATCAGACTGTCGGCAAGCTTCAGTTTCGCTTCTGCTTGCGCCATCTTCTCCGAAGATATTGATCCAACACCTGGCAACATCTTCATCACGCCAGCAAGTGAACCCATAGTAGAGATCGTCTTTGTTTGGCTAAGGAAATCGTTAAAATCAAATTTAGCTTCCATCATTCGTTTTGTCATCCGTTCCGCTTCTTTTTCATCCATTTGCTCCTGTGCTTTCTCCACGAATGTGAGAACATCTCCCATTCCTAGAATTCTCGAAGCCATACGTTCTGGAATGAAAGGTTGCAGTTTTTCTACTTGTTCGCCAACACCAGTGAACTTAATTGGAGCACCTGAGACCTGTTGCACTGATAAGGCCGCACCACCTCGAGTGTCGCCGTCAAGCTTGGTGAGAATTGCTCCCGTGATGCCAACTTCGGCGTTAAAAGACTTAGTTAGCGTTGCTGCTTCTTGCCCAGTCATTGCATCTACAACGAGTAGTGTTTCATCTGCACTGCTGAGTGTCTTGATGTCTTTCAATTCTTTCATGAGTTTCGAATCAATTACCTGACGCCCCGCGGTATCGACAATAAGAGTATCAATCTTGTCTTGCACACCTTTCTCAACCCCCTTCCGGACAATGTCTCTTGGATCTGCCTCCGAGCCCAGGCTAAAGACTTCGACACTAATTGAACTTCCTAAAGTCTTCAGCTGGTCAATTGCAGCGGGTCTGTACACATCACCTGCGATCAGCATAACTGAGCGTTTCTCCTTTAAGCAGTATAGTGCGAGTTTGGCTGCGGCAGTAGTCTTTCCAGCTCCCTGCAGACCAGCTAACAAGACAACAGTTGGTTTCCCGTCTGTTCTTCTCGCAAGCGGTGCCTGGTTCTTTCCCATTATAGCCGTCAATTCTTCGTGCATGATCTTGATCAACATTTGACCAGGCTCAACACCAGGGGTTACCTCTTCTCCAATAGCTCTTTGTTTTATCTGCTTGATTAATGCATTCACAACCCGCAAGTTGACATCGGCATCTAGCAACGCGCGTTTGACTTGTTTCATTGCCCCTGCCACGTTCTTTTCTGTGATCTTATCGACGCCTCGCATTCTCCTGACTGTTTCTTCCATCTTCTCTGTTAAAGAATCGAAGAGCATCTTTGGTCCGCGGGCGCGAGCGCGTCTGTTTGTCCATAGTGGCTGAAGCGCTCTGCGACATCTGAAACTTCCAACCGATGCTCCCCAAGAAAGCTTTTGAGGAGGAATAGGAGTCAGGAAAGCGCAAGCTGAGAAGCGAGAACGCATTTTACTATTCTGGAGCCCAGCTCTTGAGCTCAACTGTGCACCTGAGCAGAAGCCAAGTACTCGTATCTCCGAGTCTCAGCAACTGAGCATAGCCGTGAAACAGAAACTGGGTCTCTACAAATGAAATTGCAGATCAAAATGAGATTTTTGGAAATGGACGGGCCGAGAGAAAGCAGATCAGCAGATTAGTACCGATGCAAGAGGGGGTGAGCACCAATACAAGTTCTTTATTGTTCGGCTTACTATAAGGTTTGAGGTAGAGTAGAACTCTGCTCCTCGCACAGCGGTAGAACCAACTGCGCTTGTTGGGCTTTATGGCTTAGAAACTTTCTCAAAATTTAGTTCGACATCTGAGACGTTCTGCAAGGTAGTGGGATAGTTTCGGACCCGACCGTAATTGACAAAAGAAGAGCGCCAGATGTACCAAGGGTAGCCGTGAAAAGCGGTGTCTCGGTGGGCTGGGACTGCATTTGGTGCTTTACTTATTACAGGTGCCGCTGTGTTGTGGCAGAGGCAGGATGGCCAGTAGCATCTTAGGAATAAAGAAGAAACGCTACTGGGCTTGGGGCCGCAAATCGTTATTTAGAACAGATGTTTTCTTAGGGTCATTGTACGCCGAACTGCTTCGCATAAGGCCAGCCATGAAGGACTGTTACTTTTTTACGGCTCCCTGAGAGGCAAAACTTCTAGTTCATCACTTGAATCTCAGGAGCCCAAAAAGCGTTCATGCCTTCGGAGATGCTTCGTTCACTACCTCGTATGGCACCAAAACCTGCGTCGGATGCTGACATCCGCAATTAATAGCCTCCAAAGTATGCTAATAAGACTCCTTCAGACGCTACTCCATCTAATGCAACATCCACATAAATCATGTCCGTCATTGAGATCCTGCAATCTCAGTCCAGATACACCATTGGGTAACCCTTCATTAAATGATCCATGCTTGCCCCCTTAATGATATCATCCCGTGGAACAAGGTTTCCAGTTTCATTCTTACTCCACAATGAACAAGACTGGAGGAAAACACGAGATCCAACTAGGGTATCCAACTCTCACAATGTCGTGCCCAGAAAGATAATCTGTCATTCCCCGAGATTCATCTCTTCTGGCAAGCAAGGACATTTTCCAAAGAGTGCGCCGGGGTAATCAACGTTTCGACATAGAACTTTGCAAATAATTACTACATGACTGATACTGTTCGGTAAAGGCTTTCACTTCGGCGGCTTTTCCCTGCTACCACGTACTCATGCGTCTTCCGTAGCACCACTTCATGACGGACCCGTACACGATTGATCAGCTTTAGCAGAGGTAGAGAGGATAAATTCGCAATGACTATTCGACGAGACAACCATCAAATCCCAAGGTGTCAAGGAGTTGTCCCTGTAGCCGCTCACATTTGATGACCGCCTCCCTGTATCACTTCTTAGAAGAATTCGTCCAGCGGTAATTGTTTGACGATGGTCAGTCACAGAACATGGTCAAATCTATCCGGCGGTCTGGCCATGAAGAGATTCAGTGAACCGGAATAGTTTCGGAACCCTATGTTATACGACCAACGACGAGTGTCGAATGTGAGCGCTAGAATGCGGTGTCTCGGGGTCAGGTGGCTGATATTGCATTTGGTACTTTGTACAGTTGTTAATCCCGGCACCGTTGTGTTCGTAAAGCGCAGAGCGGGATCTGGGTTGGCCGTTCTCGCGTTGCAATCCTGCACATGAGATCAAACGCGATTGCTCTCATTGGACTCGCCTTCGTCATAGTCACGAGTGATACAGAACGTAGACGACAAATTGTCCTTACGAGCAAAACGAACAGCAGTACGGTCCGTGTTATTTGGACAGTAGTTGCACATTTTGGGTTTTAGGTCGAGCAAAGTTACAGCACCAAGTCATGGACCTTGTTTTCCATCGCTCACGAGATTGAAACCTACTGGGCCTTTGCAGGACAACGCGTACTTCTCTTTTCATTGTTCGATTTCAACTCGAAATATTCAACTCGATATCCTTGGTTGAAGCTGTATACGTCATGTATATATTCATGATGAATATTTATCTCGCTCTCAAGCGGCGAACTGGAAACGCATCGTAATCTCCACAAGATTATCACGTAAAGTATTGTCGATCGCCGATCGAGTTCGCAAGACTTGACCGGATCACATACTAGACGGTGGATAATTTTGGCACTGACAATGAGTCTGAGACAAAACTGCCTGCAAGATGAAACGGCAAGCGCTTACCGAAGGTAAGCACGATATTTACTTGCCGTTTCATTCTTCTACATGTTTAAAACATGAAGTGCGGTTGGTTGCGCCTGGCCGAAGCCCACGCCGAGCGACAACATCAATGACATACACGCAGATGTGAAGGCCTCTTTGGAAAAGATTGACGCACAATGTTTGGGATAGAACGCGCCTACATCCTTCACACGCCTTGCATTCGACTCGCTCTCCACAGCAACCTGTATGCATCCCACTGTCTACCGATCTTCAACGCGTTCCTAGTAATTCGTGCAACAAATGCCAGATGGATGTGCTCCGGGAAGCTGTGCATGAGTTCGTTCGCTCCCATCGCACCGTGAACGACCAAGTTCATTTCCACGAGGTAAAAAGTTCATTCCACAGTCATGGACAAAGTTGCCACTCCCTCTTCAAGCGATTTTGGCAACCTCCTCGGGCGAAAACTTCGGCCGCTGTGCTCGTTTCTATAACAGGTCAGTTTTACTTACGCTCGTTTTGCGCATTTTGTTCATCCGCATTATCCTCTTTCTTGCCATTCTCTTGCTCGTTCTTATCGCCTTCGGCCTGTCCAGTGAGGTAATTACGGACGGAGTCAAACCAACTCTTCTGTTGAGTGGAGTTAACATTCTGAAGGGCTTCCTCTGCCTTGGCGTCATTCTCCTCAGCCTGAGCTTCATTCTCCGCACCCTGTCGGAAAGAGCTTTGTCGCACCAGCTGACCTTCCTTTCGCTCACCGTCCTGCACGGAAACTTTAGCCAAGCCCTCTTGCAATTCTTTTTCTTCGTCAGCTTTTGCCTTCGGCTCAGAGGAAGGAATGGGACTTGCTTCCTCTTTTTCAGCCGGCGGAGATGGCGGCTCCAAGGTAGAGCGATGGAACATTGGATGTTTCTCCAGCTGTTCGTAGAATGCCTTTTCCATACTGGGACCAGGACGGGCGAGTTCGGTGCGAATAAGCTGGGCATCTCCCCATCCCAGGTCAATAAGACTGCGCAAAATCATAGGATCGGGGTCGAGAATAGGGTCGGAGGGTGGCACAAACTTGTCCTCAACATAGTGGCGCGGAGGGATAGAAGTGAACCAAGGATGTTGTTTGATGCCTTCCAAGGTGATACGCTTTTCAGGGTCGACGGTCAGCATGGACTTGATGAGATCGCGCAAATCAGAAGGCAGATTGGAAGGTAGATGATATTGGCCGGCCTGCACTTTTTGCAATAAGCGCTGAATGTTATCGTCGTCAAACGGAAGACGACCGGTGACCATGGCGTACAAAATTACTCCGCAGGACCAGATATCAGCCTTGAGGCCGTCGTACATGTCGCCAGAGACCACCATGGGATCACAGTAATGCGGCGAACCACAAGAGGTTTCGAGAAGGGAACCGGGGGGGTTAAGACTAGTCATTCCAAAGTCAGCGATTTTTATGATAAAGTTTCGGTCCAGCAGGAGGTTTTCTGGCTTGAGGTCGCGATGACAGATGAGGCGACGATGACAATATTCGAGCCCGCAGATGATCTGTTGGAAGAAATTAAGCGCCTCCGCAATCTGCAGCGCGCCGCGACGCACAAGATACTCAAACAATTCGAGCCCATCGACGAACTCCATGACGAGGAACAGATGGGTCTCAATCTCGAACACATCGATGAGCGACATGAGGTTGGGGTGTTGCAACACCTTCAACACGGAGATCTCTCGACGCATCTTCTTCTTGAGGGAGGGTTTGTTCTCGAGATAGTCCTTGCGGACGATCTTAATGGCGACGATTTCATCGGTGTCGGTGTTCTTTGCGAGCTTGACCTTGCCGGTGGATCCGGTCCCAAGCGTCTTGCCGAAGATGTAAGGGCCGACGCGCGGGCCCTGGTCGGTGCTGACGATCTGGATGGGGTGTCGCGAGCGGGAGGAGTGTCGAGAGGGGGCGGGAGCAGCCATCTGAGCGCGGCGAGCAAAAGCGAAGGTGGGAGCGGAGCGGGGCGGGAGCGCGTGGAAGGCGGGGAAGGGTAGGCTGTTTGTGAGCGGGCGCAACGATGGGGGCGGGCGGCGATGAATGGGGCAGTTGCGGTAGAACGCTACCCTTGTATCTTACAAGACTGGACTGAAGTGGGCGCGTCACCTGAGAGAGACGAGCAAAAGGGCGCCACGCAGACGCGCCCAATGCATGTGACACGCGCAAGCGAGCGCTGTCCACGTGGCACGGCGCGGACACCAGCGCCACAACACGCGCCAAGTGTCGCGCGCGCGGACGCGCAACGCGTGTAAAATATCCGCGTGCACGGCAGCGCTGCAACGCCATTGGGCGACGGCGCTACGCGCGCGCACGTTGAGCGAGCCATTGCAACACGCGCCGTTAGGCACGGCGCCGTTTTGCAGCCGCTGGGCGCGCTGTGCTCTTCGTACGCGCTACCCTCCAGCGCGTTTCGCCGTCTCACCTCGCGCGCACATGGACGGACGCAGCGCGCTTGCGTTCGCCTTCTCCACGCCGGCTGTGCCGTCGTCGCGCGCCGCCGCCGCGGGCACCCGACGTGTCTGTTCGCGCACGGGCGCGCCGCGCGTGCCGTTTCGAGGCGGAGAGACGCGCAGTGTTCGCTGTGCGCTGCGAAATTCGCCCGCGTCGCATCCGAATGACGAGCTGGCGTGGAAGGACCGCGTGGCGCTATATGCCCAGCTGTCGGCGGAGGAGACGCTGTCCATGTTGCTGAGCGCTCTGCGTTGTAACGCGCGCAGCGGACCGAGCAAGGATGACGGCATCGACGCGCTGTACGCCTTCGCAAACCTCGACATCTGGGCACTGTCACACCATTTTTTCGGACGTCGTATGGACCTCGGCCAGTTTGAGCGCTTCAAGAGGGTCATCGTGGCCGACCCTTACGACGTGTTTTTCGCCGACTACGAGAGTGAGACGCTGTCTGCGCTGCACGCGGGCGACGATTGCTACGTGAGTCGGCGCCTGTTCCGCGTGGGGGGCGTGGAAAGCGTATTCACCTTCTCCATGTCCAGACAGGAGTTTGGTGGCGGTGGGAGGAGACGCTGGATGGTGGATTCTATCATCCACGACGTGCCGTCTGTATAACCAACCGCTGTACAATAAACGCGCCAGCATACCGCCTTCGATCTATCTATCCTCGCAACAATCTCAACTTCAGATAGCGCCCTTTTTTTCCGAAAACTGCCCGAAAACGGCGCGCGCTCTGCTCCCTCCCTCGCCTCTTGAGACCCCCGCTGCCCCCTTCGCGGTCATTGCTCGCCCATTACGCCTCCCCGCGTGCGCAACCACCACCGCCATGCCTCCCCGTCGCGTCAACGTCTTCGCGCGTTCCGACGGCTCCTGTCTGCACGACGTCGTCTGGCAGCCCCCCTCCGACCACCGTTTCCCCGCCGCTCAGCACCCGCAGCCCACACAAATCACCGCTGACAAGATCTGGCCCATCATCCACAACTTCATGAGTCTGTCACGAGAAGTGGACGGCGGCCCGCTCCGTCGCCTCGTGTTCCGCAATCCACAGCACTACGCGCCCACCGTCAGAAAGTTCGATCCCGTCGTCACACAGCCCGAGAAGCACATTGCTCCCGTCGTCATACACATTCTGTCTGATACTCGCTTCGTTGTCACTGTCACCGAGCAATTGCCCGATTACAGCCTGTTCGATCAATCACCGTATTCTTCAGCGTTCACTCTTGCCGAGTTTTGCGAGACTATCCTACATCTATTGCGAAGCGAACACGCTGCTTTTGTGGCCGCTCAGTCGAATAACACGCCGCAACACAGCGACGACGCGAACGCCTCGGCCACAGCACAGCCGTCTGTAACATCGCGTGATTCCGCGGTGCATAGTGCAGACTCGCAGGAAGCTGGCCCTAAGCAAGTGCAAGAAGACGTGGACACTCTACGCACAATCGTGCAACAAAGCCAAATAGCTCAAATGATTGACAACACAATGAACCTGGTGCAATTGTCAACCAAGCCAAGCACAGAAAACGTGTCATGAACGAGAATCATGTCAGAGACATGCATTCGTATTCAGCTTTATCAGTTTTAAGCGCAGCGCCATCTTAACGACGTTGCGCTACGGGCATTTTGTTGACGCCCTTTGACGTAGGAGCAGGACCACGCTTCGATCGCATACCCTTCTTCCTCTCCTTGATATCTTTGAGGGCGGCCTCACGCGCAGCCTTTCGCACCTCCGGGCGCTGATTGCGCTTCGCCTTGATCACCTCAAGAGAGGCACCCTCAACGGCCTTCGGCGCCGATGAGATCTTTCTGCGGGTGCGGCGGCGCTGCGTCTCCTCTTGCACGCCCTTCTTGTTGAGGCGGCGGTACAGCTGCGTCCATGAGTGCTTGGCGGGCTTGCGCTTCATGTGGAACGACGCCTCGGACTTGGCATTGACAAAGACATATTGACGCCCGTCCACACGGATGTAGCGACGACCGTGTCCCGGATAGATGCGGAAACCGGAGTAGTTACAAAGCTCGGTTCTGTTCGCGGAGGGGAGGGGGATGGCGGGACGCGGTTAGCGCAAATGCATTTGTTTCAACGCGGAAAACGCAGATCGCGACGGAGGGATCGCGCTGTCTAGGGCACGCGCGCTCAGATGGAAATGTTCGCGTATGCGTAAAGTAACTCGCTATATATCTGCAAACAACTTACTTGACGACCATGGCGAAGAAGTTTGCTGCGGTAGCGAAGAACTAGCGCGCATGCGCCAGAAGATCGACGTCTGGGCGTGTGCAATGCCGTAGACAGAACGCAAGCGCTGCCGCGCGCGGCGGCCGTCGGCCGTAGCACAAATCGAGTGTTGATCCAATTAACACGCCCAAGTTTTGGGCTCCAAAACCAGCTCCGCGATCCGCAGACAACGAGAACACCCACACGTTTGCGGTTTCAAATAAATGAAAAGAGCACACGTCCATAGAACGCGCGCCAACTGTCAAGAAAGCCAGACTGTGGCTCCGGCGGCTGCCACGCGCTTCGCGCGCTCCACACTGCAACACAGCGCAACACAGCGCAACACAGCGCACTCAAGAAGTGGCCAGCTGCGACGGCAGCACGTTCCCGCCCTTTGACGTGCACTTCTCCGCTTCCGCCGCCGGTCGCGTCGTCCCTCCGAGGCTCGTAGCTAGCGCGCGCTCTCATTGCATCCCGGGAGATCCGCGCTTCGTTGGCGACGTCGCGCTGAGTCCGTTTTGTGCGCTTGCTGGTCTCAGACGGTGAGTTGCTTGTGCTTTCTTTCGTCGCGCTTCTGCTGCGAACGAGCGCTGGTTCTTGCCTTCCATCGTCCTCCATACTTCCGCGCTGCACGTATCTTTGTCATGTTTCTCCTTCCTTTACTGACTTACTGCGACGCCCTTTCCCCTCCTTCGCGCCCTTGGCTGTCACTGCTCTGGCTCGTCGTTGCGTTCCGTTGCTTTCACGCCGCGCCGTCGCATTCTTCGCGCTTGCGTCCTCTACATGTGCCTGTTACCATGTACAGTCGTGTTGTGCTTACTTCTCATCGACGCTCCGAAGCAACTCCACTTGCAACCACTACATTCCCGTCGCGAACTTTCGCTTTGCCTGGCGCAACACTTGTGTGACGGTGAAGTGTCCGATTCGCGCTAACCAAAACGCCTAACAACACAATGCAGGTCCAACCTAGCTTCCAACCTAACAATCCTGCCGAAACACCAGCCTCATCCCATAGTGCCGCCGGTCCGTCCACGGCAAAGCCGCAAACAGACATTATCCCGCAACCAAGTCCGTCTACAGACCCTGCTAAACCACAAGGTCCACACACCAGTGGTCGTCTCAGTCACGGCATTACCCCCGAGATTCAAAATGTGGTGGCCACGACCAACCTGGATGTAAAACTCGATCTTAAGAAGATTGCCTTGCGCGCGAGAAATGCCGAGTACAATCCAAAGCGTTTTGCCGCCGTTATCATGCGAATTCGCGAACCTAAGACCACAGCCTTGATTTTCTCCTCAGGCAAAATAGTTGTAACGGGTGCCAAGTCAGAACGTGAATCCAGTCGCGCGTCAAGAAAGTACGCAAAGATTGTTCACAAACTTGGCTATGATGATGCCAAGTTTAAGGAATTCACTGTGCAAAACATCGTTGCCAGTTGCGATGTAAACTTCCCCGTTCGTTTGGAGGGCTTGGCCCATGCGCACAGTCAGTTCTGCAGTTATGAGCCCGAACTCTTTCCCGGCCTCATCTATAGGATGATCAAGCCGAAGATCGTATTGCTTATCTTTGTCTCGGGCAAAGTTGTTCTCACGGGTGCCAAGGTTCGCAACGACATATATGAAGCTTTCGACAACATATATCACGTGCTACAAACATTCCGCAAACTGAAACACTAGCACTCGTCGTACGAACCTCCCCCCATTTTCGTCTTCTCTGCTTGTGAATCTTTGAAGCCACACTAGCAGAGTTCTTTGCTTGAAAACTCCCCGCCTTTTTTTTTAACTGTTTATCCTGTGGACTTTGTGTTCGGTATGGTACAGCTTTTGCTTTGCGACGGCAACATGACCTAAGAGGACTTGAGAGTGGTGTTACATTGGCAGTTTGGACCAATCCAGGCAACGTTGGAAGATTGTGTTTAGTCGACGTGTTGTTTAGTTGTTGGCTTCTACTTTGAAGCCTGTTTTGTTGGACTTCGGTAACTTAGAGACAAAAGGGAAAAAAAAGCTCTTGACGCTGCACAAAACAAGCGCACTTGAGTACCTAAATAGAGTAAGCGATACCACCGTAAAAACGTTGTGACTTTCTACATGTCTAGTCTCTGACGGAGGGGAGCACGTTTTGCAGTATGCGGCGTCCCACCTGACTGTCTCAAGCGCTTGGACCGTGGTTTCACTGGTGTTGTAGCGCTTGGAGCCTGGCAAATAAGACGAACCGTCGGGTCTGACACCGAGCAGTGAGGCGGTGGGACAATCTCGATTGCGCAAGAGTTTGCAAGTTGGAGTGTGGCCAAGAAATTGCGACATACATCATACGTACTACAACCGTGAAACACCGCGCTCATTGCCATCTCACTCACCCCCTGTTTGTCCTTTCTCTCCCGGAATTGGCCGAGAATTCGTTGCCCGTATGCAGCTATGTCGAATTCTGGTCGCTTCTCTTCCTCATCCAGGATCGGTTGTATTCGTGACGCCCAAGACTCCACTCTGCTCGCTAACTTTGCATCCACGGAATGCTGTTCCCAGAGCCCGCGTGTTCGCTCGAGGTATTTTCGGCACGTTTCTTCATAGCTGGAAGCTAGCTGAAGAAGCTGATCTTGGAACACAGAAGGTGAATCATTACTATCTGCCAAACGTTGCATTTCATTTGCTGACGCATCCATGCCTTCTATACCTTCCAGGTCATCCCCTCCATCGTCCGCATCCGGATAAGGAGGTATGTCTATCTCCTCGTTGTCATCCATATCAAACGTCACAGTGTTGACTCCCATTTCAATGAGATCTTCTTCCTCCTCCATGTCATCAATCATCTCTCGATGTTCGTCAAAGATGACAGCCGTGGGTGAATTTCTCCTCATTCGCTCTCTCTTCTTTGTCATCCTCCGTCTCAAAATGTCCTGATAGCTATTCCTAGCACCTTCAAAGCAGAGGTAACTTCTAATAGAACTGCCCCGAGAGATAGGTCCCAAAAGGGCCTCCACCAATTCCATCTTGCTCATACCATCGTCCACAAACCCTATGTAAGGCTTGGGTTCGCTGTTTTTTCTAGGCTTCTGATACGTTTTGCCCACTTTTAACTCTTTATCCAGCTTCGGTATCTTCTGATGCGGATCCAGGAGCAAAAACGGATCTCGTTTCGGAGGCTCAAAGTCCTCTTTATCTACAGGCGAAACTTCAGGACTTCGTCGCTTCTTCGCTGAGCTCGCCACCGCTACTAAAATCTCCTCGCCATCATCAGGGGCAGCTATTGGTGGCGGGGTATGAAACCCATCATCATTGTCAAAGTCAACATGAGTTGGCTGCGTAGCATCATGTTCTTCGACGTCTTCAGTTTCAGGTTGATGTTCCACTGCTGGTGGTTGACAGCCTTCAGGTAGCGCTTGTAAGTTCTCATCAAAAGGGGGACAACCTGGCATAATAAGCGCACCAGACGGATGCAAACGCGCCGATAACATATTGAACTTTGTTGACGCGATTTGAGCAGCATCGGAACCATGCTGCACAAGCATCGGAGGGATTTGTTTCAAGCATGTGTTGTCCCGCAGAGAGCCTGGAGGCGGTAAATCTTTTGCTGGAAGTGTGACTTGACGCTCATCAATCTCCGGCAAACAATCATCCAAGGTGAGAAAATTAACCTCATCAGCCAGAAATTCATCATCCTCAACATTCTCATCAGAGCCGTCACCATCCTCTCGAGCAGAGTGTTTATTACTCTTTAGGTGGTTAAAAGACGCAACTGCCGTGTACACAAGACTGTACAAATGCTCGACCTTTCGCGAGTATATTGAAGTTGAGCCTTGTACAAGCAATGCGGCCTGCGCGAAGTCAACTTGAATAGAATTTGGCAACTGCGGTGAAGATGTTTCATCGAGATTAATACCGAGAGTGGCGGCGTAGTGCGTAAGTTCTTTGGCGACATCTATGCTCCAGTTGGCGGCCAGGTCTCGTATCGGATTAAGCAACACACTGAAACTCGGTGTTTCAACAGCGCGTTGCGTCATCGCAAACTCCGATAAATGCTATAAACAAGGGATGGTTCAGTTCGCAAAGTCGCCGATTAGCAATGAAGAAGGGCATGAATACTAGAAAAAAAAAGTGTTGTAGCGATGGTGTTTTGGAGAGTCAAACAGCGTGTTTGTGAACAAGGCGCATTAGAGACGAAGCTGAGATCCGGCAACCCGCAAGCCGCTCCTACGCTCCAAACGTCTACCTCCGTACAATGGGACCAAGCAGTTCGCGAGGATGGACGTGCGCCACAACGGTGTGAGCGGTGTGAGTCACACGGTGTGACACACCCGTTGCGAGTGGATGATTTTGAAATTTTGAATTCAAGGAGTTCATGCCAGTCGGACAGTGTCAAGCACTCCAGAATAACGGAGCTCCACCAAGATAACAGCAATGCATTTGCACTGCAAATTTTGCACTATTCTATCGAAGGTAGTATGACGGACGGTACAAAGGTACAGGTACCTGTGGCGTTCTTTGCACAACGGCACCAAGGTTACGATATTTTTGCCGAGCTATGAAAGAAACGAGGTCACATCGCGGAGTTTGACTTTGTCGCGGGTGTCAAAAGCCACCTCGTATTAATATTTGATGAGTGCAGACTTGCAGCGCATGGAGATCAACATGATGCGCATGGGTTTTATGATGGAGCAAACTTTACCCAGAAAGCATCTCAGGGAGGATTCGTTAATAGTTGAGCGGCATCATCATCAATAATTCATGTCTTAAAAAAAACTTGTTTTGTTTTCGTCTTCCTCAGAACTGAGACCCTTCGGGCCGAAGCATGTACTACATCCATTCTGCAAGGCGAGGCCATAATTATCGGCTGGGCCTCATTTTCGCTCTCAGCTCAAATCGTGAAGGCCAAGCATGGAGACGATCATCATGTATGATACAATTCGACATGGAACCTCAGAGCTCGCCCCCGAAGCCATTTCCAAACGTTCATCAAATTTTAGATGGGTTCAACAGGCGCATTTGCGAGGATACCAAGGGTAGGTCAATTTTTGAAAACACCCTTCAGTCAAATCGAAGTGCTGAGCCGCCCTGGTCGCAACACGTATAGTAAACCAGTTGACCTTGCCCGTCGTACATACTAGTGTCGTAGACATCATTACAAAGGGGCATGAATTTCAAGGGTGAGTTGCAAAGAGCAGACAATTCAATTACCATTTAACCTTACATACACCTTGTTCCTGTCCCCTGCTATATTTCTACGCAGAGCAGAGATAAGGGAAGAGCTCCACGTTCCAAACAACCTTTGCGTTCTTTGTCAGAGAGTGCAAGCCATTTCATCCGAAGCCAGTCTGAAACTCTCTGAGAACCGATGTAACCTTATGCTGATGTTTACAAGTTTCGAGTCGTTCTTCTTCGTCTCGATGTAGACAAGTTACAACTGCATCCCCAACATAAGCAAGGAGAATAATTTCCATGAGCATCTTGGCAGGAGGAAGTCCAGGGTGGGACACCATTTTTAGCCTCTGATGTATTGTACAAGATACCATTTCATGACTGTATGCTTAATAGAGATATGTCTCATGTTGTTCTTGACAATTTTCTCTCCGTAAGTGCATCTTTGCTGCTTTAAAAAGCCAGCCACTGGACACCTCTAGCAGTAAGCCCTTGCATATGCTAACTCGTCTTCCTTCTGAAGAGGAATATTCTCATACCCGCTCAAAATCAGTACGTGTAGTCAACAATTCTGAGCTTACGGTCCGGTCCTTCTTTTCGCCCAATTGTCCTTCCCAGACTCTTGATTTCACGGCTTAACATTACCTCGTCGATAACAGCCTTTCGAGGTTTTCTCCGCTCGGGAGCGCCGCTTCAGAAAGGTAACGGTGCCGTTAACATTAAGTTACCACGCGAACCCATGAGTCAAATTCCCAGTCATTATCGGTACACGAGACTGCAGTGTAAGGCCCATTATTAATCTTACTATGATGCGGTGCCACGACAAACAATTCTGCAAGTCCCATCCTCGCGAAGTGTTTGAGCACATACATACACACGTAAGATGCTCAGAGTACGGAACGGAACCTAAGGTTACTTATATTGTTATGTATATTTGTTATCAAGCCCGATGCGGCGTCGAAATGCGATCTACGATAATGACGTCACGGTGGTGTAACTCTCGAAGTCAATTCATCAAACGGATTGTCTTCAGTCCGTATAAAAGGAAGACGGAGAGATGATCGCCATCGTTTCCGTCACCCACATCAGCTCGTGATTCTACAACTGCAATCGTTTCCAAACATCAATTGTCCATCAACCATCAATATACCATGCTCTCGAACGTTATCAAAGCTCTACTGACCCTGGCTCTCATCGAAACGGTTTTTGCAACCGGAGCGAAGGCCTCATGCAAGAAAGCGGAGTACAAAATTACGTTCCGCAATATGTTAACTCCAGCTGAGTTCGGTGATAAAATCCCTGAGGGTGGTCTCGTTTTCTCCCCCATAACCGGCGCCTCCCACTCGAATCGCATTTCACTTCTCACAGTACGCGGATACGCCTCTCCTCAAGTAGAACAAATTGCTGAAACTGGCGATAATGGTCGTCTGGTCAAGTTTGCGGAACATCTTCGAGACGCCAAGAAGGGAGTGAAGACCGTCGTTGCAGCCACTGGCCCTACTCTGTCGGGAAACCGTACGACTTTGCGCTTCATGGTTGACTGCAATCATCCGTTTGTCACGTTTGTTGGAATGATCGCCCCGTCTCCGGACTGGTTGGTGCTTGTCGCCAACAGAAACTTGTATGAGAAGGGACGTTTCGTCCCTTCTGTTTGGGGTAAGCTTATTGCTTATGACGCCGGCACTGATGATGGAGGAGATTTCACCAACCCTACAGATGCTAGTCTTGATAAGCCTTCCGAACCACAGAAAAACATTGCTCCTTTGGTTGAGGACGACACAGACGCATTCGATGGTCGACCTGTGGGTACCTACTTCATCAAAAGAATTCGATGATTGTCTGTAGTCACGGATGGACGGGTTGAATAGTATTGCAAGACTCTAATTGCTCTTAACTATTGACGGGAGAAAGTGACAATCTTTCTTTGGTTTTATTGTGACCCCGTAGGGTTTGTGAGTAAAGTATGGGCTTTATCCGAATATCAGTCACTTCAGATTCTTCTTCTTTCTCTAATCGACACACTCTGGTTGACAGAGAAGTGCGACATGAGTCGAGATGCGAATGGTTCTACGTCAGTCGTCATTGCGAACGATATGCAACCGAAACTCATCGAACTTGGATATCATCACGATCCACGTATTAGCCCATATCTCTCTGAGAGACCAACGCCTTCAACCTGCCCTGAAGTGTTCTGAAGCCATTATCAAACTCAAGAGTCTTGAGTCATGACCCTTTCCTACTCCTCTGGAGCCACCCGCAGCTCCTCCACACGTCTGCGCACCTTCTCTTTTATCATTCTAATCAGAATCATCATGCTGTCCCATAGATTTATCGAAAGGTTTTGATATACTGGCTAACACTCAAAATGTTAACGTGTTTGTCAGGTAATTGCCCCATAATTTGGTACGTGAAAGGGAGCTCCCAACATGTGAGTATGCATGTTTCACACTAACATGAGAAGGGAATGATTGTGGTGTTGGAATACTCCTCTGCTTACCTTCTCAGATGTAGAAAAGGCGGAACGACCAAGACTTCGCTTTTTTATGTACAACGGCCTCTTACCGAACATCACATTGGCCTGCAGATATCGTGGACGTAGTTTGGGCTACAATTCGAAGCCGACTCCGCTATCGAGACGAGTTCCCGGAGCCTGCAATGGAACGCAAGAGGACCAGCAAGACAATCAAATATAATCAACACCAATCACTTGCAATCATTTCGAAGAAGAGCTTTAATTATTACAGAGTTTGTGCATATATGTGCACCTCAAATGCTAGTTAAGGGAACCTGTGCGCACAATCCAAAAGCCACAAGAGCCATTGTCAGAGATAACCGTTTAGTTAGTCCCAAATAGTAGCCGTACCTTTTGCCGCCCGCGGAACTCAACACATCGTTCAGAGAAGAAACATAAGAGCAAAGAGAAAAGCAGAAACAAAACTTCCGTCAGTGACAGTTCTTAAAACATCCTCCCTCCCCAATCTCAGGGAGAGATCACAACCCGACAGTCCACCGACGAGACACCGACGGGAGACCTGCAGACGGCCTTAATTTTGCAACCTTCAATTGAGAGAAAGGGACCGCACTGGTGAGCTCCATCTGGGGAACGATCTACAACCCAACGCCCAAGGGGCACGCGGGACTGGTGCCAGGAGCTTTGCAGCCTGAGAACGAAGAGCCAACTCCATTGCTGCAGGAACATTACAACCTGACATATTCACGACCTCGGCCAATGGACAAGCAGGACCGGCACCAGCTGTTTTGCGACCCAAATGTTACCAAACAAGATTGAGGTAACTCACCGTTTGCAATGAAGGCAACCACCAGTTGACGACTCGGCGACAAGGCCCTGTCCTGTTGTCCAAAATAAAGAAGAAAGCAGACAAGTCTCTGTCACCCATGACAGAAACGAGAGAGACGGCGGAAGGCTTCGGCGAGGATGGGCGAAATGCTTCGGTGTCGATGGAAGACGAACATGTTGAGAGAATGAAACCATACACATGTGGAGATGCGAAATGTCGAGCCCGAAGCAAAGAGAAAGGAGATTGTAGCGGTGATTGAAGTTGAGAGTGAGGAGGAAGAAACAGGAGAAAGAGTGAGAGAAGAACCTGTATTTATAGTAAACCCGGAGACCTCTTGCGACTTAGGAGAGTATGGATCTAGAAGTCCAGGAGAGGATTTGTGCACAAGTCCGCGAGAGGATGGGTGTACAAGCCAGTGCAAGTACAATATCGATAAATACACTTACTGTCGGTATAGGGTGAACGCAAGTGCGCTCAACCTCCAATAGGGACAAACTCGTCGTTAATGAAAACAAGAAGAACGACGACGTCGGTTTGGCCGTCAGCATTAAATGCTTTCAATTCAGTGCAGTCGGCGAGAGCAACTGAACCATTTATTGGATCGTTCCGAGGCGCGCCTTGTGTTATGCATGCATTCATTTGCCGCCCACTGAGTCAACAAGCGTCTTCAGCTTCTAGATATCAAACATTTTCCAATGAGCATTGCCGAATTTTCTCGAAACGCGAGGACAACAGAAGAGTTTGTCGACACTCCTTGAACCGAGTCTTGGTTTAAGAATGATCCTTGGTTTGCACTGCATTTCGAAAGAAGTGTTAACTCTGAAGTTGGTGAATCCAAGACGTTTAGGCTGAATGTCACACCCCCGGTTCAGGGCGTGTTCGTCGGCGGCTAGCCAAAGCAATAGTAAGTTTGTTTTCTACAGTGTTTGGGGATTTTGTCTCTTGACGGTCACGGGTGCATAGGGTTCATCGTTCGGTTGCTAAAACCACAGTGTAACAGTGAGCAGAGTCTTGAGGTAACTTTCGACCCTCGATCCACTGTGCCAGAGATCTACGAGAGGCACGTAATAAGTCTACTCAACAACTCGTGTGCGAGAAATACATGTGGTAGAATACCATTGTACGTTGCTCTTTGATTGTTGAGGAATTGTGTCCAGCGGAATGGACTGTGGGTGCTATGCAGCCAAAACAGGAGGCTCAAGATACCAATGATACAGTACAACGGTGCTGTATCATTGGTATGGACAAAGGACCCGAAAATGTTGTTTCGGATTTGGTTCGAGAGGGCCCGATAGGAAGGTGGTCTTCTTGGGGAGAGAGGAGTTTGGGTGTGTGTGTGTGTGTACTAGGAGACTCTTCAGTACAGGACCCCTACCTTGAAGGCGGAATGAAGCTCAATGCGCCGGAGACATATTTGGAATGGTACAAGGCATTCTCTCTTGATCACCATGTTGTAGACGACATCATCTGTTCGGCTCTCGGAAAGCTCTTGTTCAACAGAAATGATGGACAATAGCACTTGTTGACCTCTTTTACGTCATATTCTGCGTGATGACGAGGTGGAATCTCAAGAGAGAGAGAGAGAGAGTCGAAAACGCACAGGAAGCGGTTGCGATATGGTAAAGCCTTGTGTTTTTTCGGTGCGTGTTGCTTCAAAGCGTGTACCACATGGAGTATAATTCAGGCAAAAGTTCCGTCGTACACCACGCGTCAAAGTCGCATATTCCCGTCGTCCGCTCAGGATCGCAAATGGTGTCATCAAAAGAGCGACATTTTTGTCGGAGTCTACAGGAACGAGACAGGAGCTGGAGCTGGACCACAACATGCCAACAGCAGCTTGATTTCTTTTTGTGGTCACACACGCCCACGCTAGCCTACTATGGTACACTACACCGGGTATGTAGCGCAGTTGGCACTTTTCCTGCTCTAGCACTCCATGAGACAACGAAAAAGTCATATGTCGTTTATCACAGACGGAATCGGCCATATCTTCCCCGATCTGTGCGCCGCACTTATTACCTAACATGATTCTAACCACAACAACCACTGAGCTGCTCTGCTCTGTGCCTCACACTCATCACGGATGGTACCATCGACGGATCCCAACTTACGAAAGCGTTAGCTTGTCATTTGTCGTAGACAGCATTGCTTTCCACTACTTCCCATGCTCCGACCGATTGGTGCGGGAATATACAATGAAGATTGCATCTTGTCAGCGTGCAGCACAAGCTCCACCAAAACACCATCGAGACATTACTGCCCAATCACGTGCCCAAAAGCTCACCATGAGCGTCGCACGACCCACATGCACTCATTCCAGTGACAAAAGGGCAACGCGCACAAACACGCGAGTGATCGAGAACCCTATAAACTCTCGAGACTTTCACAAACGAAGGCAACTCACTATCGCCGCCCGCGTATAGTTCCGCTCTCGCCTCTGGTGTGCGAACGAACCGAGTTCATTCGCAACGAAGCATTCTCCTCCGCCGAATTAAATGGCCAAATGCTCCATTGCGGTCGAGTGCCCATTCCATTATTCCTCTCGCGTTCGGCAAACCGCTTCGCCCCATACAAGATATCCGCCCCGTTCTCCGCGGCATGCTTTGCGTACGCGCGCTGGAATACGCGAGATGCTAGGTCAGGAAACTCGCTCTCCTCAAGCACGTCCGCGTCATCGATTGTATCCACACTATTCGTCACGGTGGAAGACTCACGCACATCACTCTTTCGAACTGGAAGCCCCGCAATGCTAGTACTAAACGTGTCCGACTCGGGCTCCCGCATATCACTAATCGTGCGCAGCGCATCGTCCAACTCCGAAGTCTGTCTGGACTGAGCGAATTGCATATCAGCCGCCTCAAAGCTGTCCGATTCCGATGCCGATAGCGAGAATGACCCATTACTAGTAAGATCGCTACCATCCTCGCTATCCTCATCCGTATCAAAGCTATTTGAGGGGCTAGACAAGAAGCGCGGTTTGAACGAAGGCCACGCCGGCATGCTAGATGGTCCGTCATCCGGAAAGCCGTTCAGCGATGGCTGTAGATCTGATGCACGACGAGTAGGAGCAACCGCAGACGACTCGATATTCGATTGAAGCGATATATCGTCATCGATCTGACTGAACGGCTGTGCTCGGTGACGCGCCAGCAGATCGGCCAACGGCTCCTGACTGGGCTCAATCGGCGCAAGACGAGTGGACTTTCTAGTGCGCTTCGCCGAGCGCGTAGGCACATCCAGACTGGCCAATCGTCGCACGTCGAAGTCCGATGCCACGCGACGCGTAGTAGAAGTGCGTCGTCTGAGCAGGTGCGCGCTGCTCAAGGTACGCGGCGCTGGTATTTCCACGACGGGCGTCGCGGCCGGTTCCGCTTCCACGAGCGCGAGCGCGTCCAACAGATCGCGCACAGCGGGCGCGGCGGCAGCATGCGCCGAGTGCAAGGCGAGTCGTGCCTGCAACATCTTGGTGAGCGCATCCAAGTCAATCTGCGACGAACGCAGATCGGCGGGGGAGAGCAAGATGAACACGTTGGAGGCGGCGGCGACAATATTGGGCTGACGCGCATGTTTGACCAACACGAGCAACACGAGCTGCGGCAAATTAGCCGCCACGACGGCGGCGCGGTTACGATCGTAACAATGAATGAGCTGCTTTAAAGCAACGAGGGTGGGATGCATGACGGCTATGATGGCGGTATGTGGACGAGCAGCCTCCGAAAGAGAGCGCGCTGCTTGCGCGGTATGGGCGTGTTTAGCGACCTGTACATTGCCGGAAAGCAACTTAGCCAACAACGAAAGCGCGGGCGGCAGGGCAGGGGGCGGGAGACGAGGAAGCACGTGCACGAGGGGGGCAACCAAAGCAGAGGGCGAGGTCAAATGAGTGGGCAGCGCACACAGGATCTGAACAGTAGGCACCAACTCCGGCTCCTTGGCATGACGCAAGGACGCAATGAGCTGCGGCAACAGCAGGTTATACGGCAGCTCCGGCAGCGAAGCAGACGGCCTCAACAGCGCGGCAAAGTAACGCAACACATGTGCACGGCATTCGTTGAGCTGCAACGCGCGCACCAGCAAATGAGACATCCTCAGCTCATTCAACGTAGCCCTCAACAGCACGTGTTGCGCCGACAACAACGCCACCAGGAAGTGTGCCGCGCCGATCACCAACGGCGGCCTACCGGTATGCACGGCCCTCAACAGAGCCGCATGCAACGCGCCCAACAAAGCGCGATCGCACAACGCTCGACAGCTCGCAAACGACGGCATCTCCGCCAACGTGGCGAGAGCGCGCAGCGCCGCGGCCGCGGCCGCATCCTCCTCGCCCACGCTCGCAGTAAGTAAAGGCGCCCTCAACAACGGCAGTGCCAACTGCGCCAACGCCCTGGGCACACCACCCGCCACCGTGGCGCGCGGCGCGCGCAATAAATCAGCCAACACATGCAGCGCATCTGCGGCGTAGGCGTGCAGCGTAGCGGCGCGTAGCAACGCCGGCGCCAGTTGCATGCGTAGTAGCGGCGCGCGCGCGGCTGGACGCAGTGTGACGACGGCGCGGAGCGCGCGGAGCGCGGGACGCAGCTGCGTGTAGGGCGGTGCGAGGGAGGAGCGTAGCGAGACGGCCAGCAGCGATAGACGGGCTTGACAGGGGGTGGCGTCTCGACGCGCGGCGAGCAGCTCGAGCGCGGCGGCGGTGAGCTCGGCGTCGGGCGCGGACGCCATGGCACGGGGCGGTGGGCGCGACGGCGGCGGGGGTCGTGTCGGAGGGCCGCGTGTCGGGGGGACGCGTGTCGGGGGTCGCGACGGTGAGACCGTGAGAGGGGCGCGCGCAGTGTCTGCGAAGGTAGCGTTTCGGCGCGCCGTTTACGCGGGGCGCGTATCGTACACTGCGATACAAATGTGCGAACGTACAAAGATACGTCAGGTGCACGATCACAAGTCGCGAGGCCGACGCAAAATTCAAACTCTCGCGCGTCTGTCATTCGCGAAGACGCAGCAGCGCGGCGCCGAACGGTGGCACGCGCCAGCGCGCCTGCGCGCCGTCGCAAAGCGCCACCACGTCGTCGCCGCCGAGTTCGTCGCGCAAGCGCAGCGGCTCGCCCCCCCGCCAGCGCGCCCCCCACAGCGCGCGCAGCTGCCTCAGCGCTACGCGCAGCTCCCGCTCGGCCGGCGCCAAGTTCACCACTCCCAGCAACGCGCACGCGCCGGCGCCGCGTCCCACGCACAGCACGTCCGCATGCCCGCCGTCCACCGCCGTCAGCGCGCCGTTTCGCAGCGCGTGGCAGCGCGCGCGTGTCGCGTTGAGACGCCGTACGACCGCGCTGGCGATGGAGCTCGTTTCCATGCGTTCCAGCTGCGTCTTGTTTATGGCGCCTCTTTGTAGCCAGCGTGCGTCGAAGCACGCGCCCCTGCTCGCGTATACGCCCAGTCTCTGCATGCAGCCGTGCATCTTGTCCACCTGCGCGCGTGCGTACGCCCAGTTGCTTTGCACTCCGGCCTCGGTGCCTTGGTAAACCATCGGCGTCCCCGGCGCCAGATACAGTGCCACCAGCGCCGCGCGCAGTCGCTCCTGCGAGTTTCCCAGGCAGTCCGCGAGTCGTCCGCCGCCGCTCATACCGTTCTTGAACACCAACCCGCCGTGACTGCCGATGTACTCACCCATCCATCGTCGCACCTCCCTCGGAAAGAACCCCATGTACGTCTCATCGTGGTGTTCGAGCATGTTTAACCATTCGCCGTGTTTCTCCAGCACCTCCGCTTCGAACGCAGCCCGCCAGAAAGGCGCTACTGTGCCCAGGTACGTGCTCTCTCGAAGCGCAGCTTGCATCTCAAACGCCCCCACCAAGTCCCCTTCGCTCGCGCACTCCACCCGGTTCCATTGTGATGCCGTTCCAATGTAGCGCGCCGCAAACCGATTGTCGCGCACTACCTCTGGCATCAGTACGGCTCGCGCGTTCACATGCTTCATCAACGCCTTGAACAAGGCGAGTAGCTTGTGTCCCTCTTCGAGTCCTTCCGCGTTTGTTCCTGCTCTCTTTATCCAGTGCAACGCAGCATCCATTCGCTTTGCTAGTACGCCGCTGCATAGCTCACGTCCCAGCACATCGAATATTTCGTCCAGTACCTCTATGTTCAGCAGGTTCAGATCCACCTGGAACGGATAGAAAGAGCGGTAGAATTGGTACGTCCTGCCGTTGATACCCACCCATATTCCGTGTGTGCGGTCTACGTCGGGGAACACCACCAACCGTTCGCTTATCGTTCCGTCCGGGTCGCGGTACCTGCAGATGATGTCTCCTTCCCTATCTATCTCCGCTATCTTCTCTCGTCCGTTTCTTTGAACGTAGTAGTTCATATACTTCTCCTCGCCATGTAGTGCGCGTTGGAACCACTCGTGCTCGGTCGATGTGTGGTTGAAGATTCCGTCAGTTGCCACTCGAATACCATGTTCGAATGCATCGTCCATGAACCGAGAAAACGCGGCCTCTCCGCCCAGACTTTCGCGCGTCTCGTAACGAGATACATCATACCCACCGTCTGCCATCGGAGACTCGTAATGTGGCAGCACACAAACGTTATGGAATCCTTGCCGCTTCAAATAAGGTAACATCGCTCTCAAGCTGTCAAAGTCTCCCTCTTCCTTCCCTTCTTCCACCCCCATGTCTTGAACATAAAGCAAATACCAAGCATCCTTGTACCAATCCTCTGGTAGACTATCTTCCCATTGCAACACGCACTTGGGTACCGCATCGCGAGCACGTAGCACATGTTTGAAGAACACGTCTTGAAGACGTTCCCAGTGCACGCCAACCAGCTGTTTGCACAGATCCCTCACTGCACGTACATCGTCTGCCGTCGTCAGGCCCCGCTGCAAAGCGCACAACGCATTGCCGGAAGGCGGGGCATCTTGCGGCGAAGGTGACGACGTTGCGGATGCGAAGGAGCGAATCGCTTCTCTTAACGCTGCTATTTCACGCTCTTGCTGCTCGATAATGGCTGTCAAGTCGCGATTACTCAGCTGCTGGGAGTCCCTTGCCACAGGAGAGCTGGCAGCCTGTTCTTCGGCTTTCCTGAATATTGCAGACATGACTCCGAGGGCGGTACAAAACCTTTGCAGCAACGTTCGTGGTACGTCATGTATGGATCACGTTCTTGTCTTGCGGCTTTTGCTAACAAGGCATGTGTGCTTTTTGAGCTCTGACGAACCAGCGTCAAAAAGTTCAAATCCGCTGGGCGAATGCCTTGTACATACGAAGATACATCTTCATTATCCCAGCTCTTTTCTTGGTGGAATCATCTGTGTGACAAAACCAAGGCATCTGAGTTCCTTGGAGACACTACACACCAGCCGCAAACTTTATCTTGCAGTTTCATATCATATCTTAGAAATGCACCAGACCCTTGTAATACATAATGTTTTTCAAAAAAACAGATGTTATTTTAATTTCCTGCATCTGACTCACAAAGCGGATCAAATTGAGTTCTTGTCTTTGAGGGCCATTCTCCGCACGGAGATTGCAGTTCATGGAACAGCTCTGTCGATTAATCTCTCACAAGGTCGCAAGAGTTCAATACGAAGCGCCGACACAATCCTCGTTGTGCTCCCGAACCCGCGCCAGCAAGATACAGATAAATGGTGCTTGATTGTTTCACAACCACACGCGCTATGAATTTCTATGGCGTTTCCCCCTCATTCGTGTCTTCATTCCCCGTGAACAGCGGCTCGCGTTTCTTATCGTCTTCATCACAGTGTCAGCTCGACACCACAAGCCGCTCAACTCTCTACCAGCACGCAACCAAACCTTCCCCAGTTTCAACACCAATCACTATGAAGCAGCAGAACCAGAATAAGCGAGCCCCAAGAGGGTTCGGGTTAGAGCAGATACCTCGGTTCAAGTTCACAGGGAAGCTACGTCCTGGGATGGTGCTTAGACGTCGCTCCGTTCCTGAAGGAATACGTCGCCCAGACTATTGGAAGGATGGAAAACCAAAATCTAAGCTACCTCGTTTCGCTTCAGATATACTGAGCCTAACTGATGCGGAGATTGAGAAGATGCGCGTTTCTTGCCGTATGGCCCGAGAAATCCTCGACATTGCGGGCCAGATGGTCAAACCAGGTGTGCTTACAGACGAGATTGATGCCGTCGTGCACGAAGAGACGATAAAGCGTGGAGCATACCCATCCCCGCTCAACTACAATAACTTTCCAAAATCGTGTTGCACCTCCATAAATGAAGTGGTGTGTCATGGCATCCCGGATACCACGGCGCTGGTGAACGGTGATATTATAAACATCGATGTAACAGTGTATTACGATGGGTATCATGGTGATTGCTCAGAAACATTTCTGGTTGGCGATGTTGACAAACGCGGCCGGGAGCTTGTTCAAGTAACTCATGAATGCCTTGAGAAGGCTATCGAGATTTGCAAACCAGGTTTACCGGTGAAAAGAATTGGTGGAGTTATTGAGGAACATGCGAAACGTCACGGTTTCACTGTCGTGCGTAACTTCTGCGGGCATGGTGTCAACTCCATTTTCCACACCACACCAAATGTCATGCATTTCAGGAATAACGACCCAGCTGGTATTCTCAAGCCGGGTGTCACGTTCACTATCGAACCCATGATCAACGAGGGAACTCATCGGAATGTTACATGGCCCGACGACTGGACTACCACTACATTGGATGGAAAGCGAAGTGCTCAATTTGAGCACACTCTGCTTGTCACTGACGACGGGGTCGAACGATTGACTCAAAAACTGGCCTCCAGCCCGAAGTACTTTTGGGAGCAATAGCGCATGTGAACAAGTGCTTACCCTGCTCTGTGACGTCGTTCAGAGAGCGATTCGACCGACCTGGCGACTCGAGTGTTCCAATGTGCGTATGCAAACCATGCCGTGATATGTTGTAACATAAATTGCGCGGAGCGCGCAATGGGAAAGCAATGCTGTGCATGACAGGTGAGAACCTTGCTTGTTAGCACATTTTGGAATCCTCGGTAAAGTCGGTATCTTCCAGGATTCTATTTCTTTAGCCCAACCAGGACTACCCTTGTAAACGCAGAAAGTATCTGGATGGACCTCCTTTGCTTCATAGATCGTGCGTCTTTATTTTACTGTGCTCTCCCAACCTGCCTAGCGTGACGAACATTGCCTTCCTCTACGAAGAACGCAGAGTGGCCCTAGCGTTCGAGGTTCACACTCATGGCTCGTAGAAAAACCTACCGTCGTTCGTCACAGAACTCGTGCAATGTGGTCTCCTCACAAGGTTTCACAAATTCACTCTTCTCGTTGGCCTCATATTAGGTAGTAGTAATTGTTGTGCGCAGACTGAAGAAGATAAACGCTACCACCGCTTCCGTCTGCGATACAACGATACAATTCATAAGTTTTTCGCAGTTACGGATGGCTAAAAAAAATCCAGTTGCCCTTGGCCTGTTTGTGGGTCCAGCTTCTGTCTCGTTCCCAAAGAAAAGACTTGGAAAAAAATGTGATTCCTTTGATGATACCGTTTTACGACCCAGAGCTAGTAGTGGCGGGTAATTGCAACTTCGACGCGTGGTGTACGACGGTGCAGCACCTGAATCATACTTGGTGTGATGAAAGCTTTCCAATACAAGTTGTATTGGAAAGCTTTCATTGTATTATACAACACTCATTCAATAGTCACAAATTCCGAAATATCGCAATCGTCATCTGTGTTTTCGGATATCACTCGAGGTTCCACTTCGTACCCGCCACTTATCTGCGCACCTATTTCATCATGCAGAAACTGATAAGTGGTGAGCAGGTCATATCGTCCGACAGGAACGCCATTCCTGTTGAACAAGAATTTTCCGTGAAAGTTCCAAATGATCTCGCCTGGAAAATAGTAACAACCAAGAGCGAATATCTGATTCCACTCCAAATCTGTCTTCGAGAAGAGCTTAATGTTCTTGTTATACTTCTCGTACACGAACTTTTTTATTTCCTTCAACGGACGTGTTTCCTTTTGCCCATACCAGTTGCTGGGAAACGCCAACACCTCCAGCCCTGATCCATGATAGTCTTCGAGCAGGTCCGATATCATCCTGTAGTTTTCGTCGGTGCGAGAGTCTTCCGAAGCCACGTTTACGACGAATACCACCTTCCCCTTCAGAGCGGAGAAGTCGAACGGTTCAAAATCAATGTCTCGTATTGGATCTGCTTCGAACAGAGATGGCGGGATTCTCGGGTCAGGCGTGGCTCCTCGCCTCATTCGTAAAGCTGTCGGCACTGTTCGGGTGGGTCGATATATTCTCGGGTTAGAACGGCGACAGGTGCCGCTCAGTGTGCTCCTATTCAAAAAGCTGTTGGATGCAAGTGATGGGCTGAAGGCAGCCATGCTGCGGTTCATATGCATGAGAACACTGGTGGCCGTTGAGTATGACTTCAGAACTTCTCGGCGTCTGCGTCTGCAAAGTTGCAAATGAGAGCTCTTATGTATAGACTGTTCGTTGCGAGAAAGAATGTTTGGGGCAGAGATCAAAGCTCAGCTTCACGAGTTCGGGACGATAAATCGTCCGATTTCATTCTATTTGATCCAAAAATTTCGCACGTGTCATCTGCTAAATGGGTACAAGGGTAGAACGCTACTGCCCAAGGGTACCAAAGGTACAGCTTGTCAAGCATCCGCTCGTACACGTATGCTAACAATATCGCAGAACCAAAGCGGTCTTTGCAGAGTCGAGACTGCGGTTTGATCCTCAAAGTTCGCAAAGCCGCTGTACATTCGTCGTGTTCGATAAGCATCGCTTCTTTGTTTTCATCGGTTACTCACATCGCACAATTTCATTATGGTTGTCCGTATACGCTTGGCAAGATGGGGTCAAATTCATCGCCCGTTCTACAGAATTGTCGCGGCAGACGCTCGTGCAAAGCGGGATGGGAGGTTCATAGAAGTGTTAGGCACGTACAATCCATTGCCGCATTCCCGGCACGAGGCGGCTCGTAACATCAAACGCGTGTGTCTTAATGTCGAAAGAATTAAGCACTGGGTCTCCGTTGGGGCACAGCCTTCAGATACAGGTAAGCGATACATGCAACCACTTCTTTCAAGTGAAAAACATCTCTAACTTGTGACTCCACCAGTTGCCAGATTATTGGGTACTGCCGGTGTCTTGCCATTTTCCCCGAGGGTAACTGCTGGTAAGATGAAACTACAAAAGAAGACCAATGTCCAAAGAGCGTTTTCAACCAGAGCGGGCTTAAATGGTTTGCGAGATCTGGTCAAATGAAGCAAGCCTATTCAAAGTAATATATCGTACTTTTCCCTTTAGCTCATTGTGATTGCTCAACGGTTTGCGACCTAGCGGATTCATACTTGGTATCGTTCAACCGAATTACAGATAGTAGACAAAACTGGTTGCAGACAAACTTTAGACGGATTACATGGTGCATTTCGGCTCTATCTTTGTACGTATTCTCTCACAATCCTGAAGATTCCAAAACATCTGTGAAGTAGAGTTGTGAGGCCCTTCGCCCATCATTTTCACACTGTTCGCGAGATATACAACCGCTGCTACGTTGTAGAGCTGCTAGGTGCCACTAGGAACTATGGCCAAATACTTTTTTCCATCTTGATCATCTGTTCGGATAACAGCCTTCAAGTCAGCTATCATCCGCCCACTCATCCGTTCTCTCTTTAGCATTCGATTGACATCTTGCACGAGACTTTCGTCAACCGCACGCCCTTTGAATCTCGACAACAACTCCGTTTGTATCGTACTCAATTCCTTTCTCATTTCTTCAAAAGCTTGCCCGGTAGCTTTCATTATGGGCGGTACAGATATTTCCTTCAGATCAGATTCTGTTAAGAGACCAATTCTTTGTCTAAACACGTCACTCCCTAAAGCGTTACGCAAACCTGTTGTCAATAGCGCATTACATGCCCAAAAGAGTACAAGACCTGACGGAAGTTGTGTCGTGACCGACAGCGAGACAACAGAAAGCACTTGAAACGAACGCAAAACAAATCTCCCAGCAGTTATAGGAAGCTTCTGCACTGGATGAAGTTTCTGAGAAGGAACGGCCCCAGGCTCCAAGTTCCACAACCACAATCCCGCCGTAAGCAGCGGCAAGGCACTGGTTGGATCTGGGGCGCCCAAGTCAGTGAGCCATGCCAAAGACGTGCCACTCCACCCGTTGTCAGAACGAACTGAAAGCTCGCGCATTCCAAGTGATGCAGAAATGATGAGAGGTAGGTGAACTGTGAGATGCCAGTTGAACTGCTGCCATGATGATGTATATGCAGATCGCAGCACTATTCGGCGAAGACGGCGATAAGTGTAATACTTCTGCACCAGAGTTCCGGGAGAGTTCCGTACGAAGTGCTGAATGCGAGGATCCTCTTTGGCGGCAATTCTAGCACGACCTCGATGAAGTTGATTGTGGTATAGCAGAGGAAGAGATATTCCACGAATTGCTAGTGATATCAAAGGAATAGTCAGAGACCAAGGACAGTCAATAGGAATCGCTTCGTGAAAGGCTTGTAAATTGTCAGCTGCAGCTTTAGAGAATTCGTCTACACTAGACAAAATTGAGGGCGATGTTGGCGCAGAAGTCGATGCCAATGTCGACAGATTGCGATTAGAGCAAGGATAAGAAAGATCCCGAAGCGAAAGTCTTCGTAACTTTGCACTGTGGGTACATGGGCCTTGGCGAAGCCCACGGAAATAGTAGTAAGGAGCAAGTGATTTCTGCCATAGCAACCCAGTTCTCAAGGCCATCGGTAAGACTCCACAATGAACGATTTCCGTGAACAATGTGCCAGCTCACGATTGCGAATTGTCCACAAAAGTTTCTTCTTGAGTCGCTAGGAAGGGTTATGGAATACGATTTAGAAGGGAACGCCAATCCGGAGTAAGTCGTTAACAAAAATGAGACACTTACGGATGCTCTGCATAAAGATCGATAGATATCTCCGCTGGCAGTCGTTATCTGACAAGGATGTCTTGAAGATCTGTTACTAAATTGATCAAGTTTTCACGACCATTGCCATGTGTCGTAAGTTACGACTCGTAACATGCAACATATGTTCATATTCGCCAAGTTTTTCTCGACGATCAATTAATTCTACTCGAAGGTGGGGTGGCGCTTGCGCTGTTGCAAGTTGCAACAGCTCAAGAGCCACGCCTTCGTTGTCGTTCCCCTTGCACCTTTCTACAATAACCTCCATACATCAATAAAAAGCTTTCAAAGAAAGGGCCATGAGGCACGAAATTGAGAAAATTGATCGGCCAAGGAGAGCCGATCTCTGCATTCCGGATGTTGCGCATTCGAGATACAGTATAGGCATCATGTCCGCCTTTTTTTGTTTTGTCGAATGAACGACAGGGTTTTTGAGGACGACGAGGACGACGAAGACATCTTCCTCATCGCCTCGTTTTCCTGTGTGAATCACGCTGAGAGGATGATCTGTCGTTCTGGAACGCTGCTTGCGTTTAGCCATCCTCTGCTGAAGAGCATAAAGTTCAATACGTCGAACATCTCTCAAACAAGTCATACCTCACCAGCACGTCATGGTTTCACGAAACAAATACTTAGTACGATTAACATGAAGCAAATGCATACCAGAGGTGCTCATTCGACGCCAGCCGCTGCCGCGGATGCAAATATCAGAAACTCGGACCGAAATGCTGTTGCCGTGGTGGTGGGAGCAAGTAGAGGTATCGGATTGGCGATAACGCAGCAATTAGTGACCAGATGGAAAGGTCGGATTGTTGCAACATGTCGAGACCCTGATAAGGCTGGTGCCCTTTCAGCTCTTTGGCAATTCATGCCGGATCGTTTCAGCGTGATCCGACTAGATGTTGAGAACGAGGATTCAGTACGTTAGAAGTTATTATTCTCAGAGTGCACAAACAGTAATTGGGGAAATCTAACTTGTGTAATGAACTCGTGGAACAGATACAAGACGCTGTTCAAAATGTAAAGGAGTGGACTGAAGACTCTCGGGTTGATTTACTAATGCATACTGCGGGTGTTCTTCACGATGGAGAGAACATGCCGGAGACATCATTATCTCGGGTGAATGCAAACTGGCTTCAAAAGAACATAGCGATTAATTTGATGGGTCCCGTTCTGGTGGCGAAGCATTTTGCGCCTTTGATGACCACTGCTCGCAAGAAAGACCGTGTTCCATCGGTGCTAGCCACACTTTCTGCTCGCGTGGGGAGTATCTCAGACAATTCGCTTGGAGGATGGCTTTCATATCGAGCGTCAAAGGCGGGGCAGAATCAGGCTATGAAGACGATCAGTATTGAGCTTCAAAGGCGGGGCGTGATTTGTGTGGCACTGCACCCGGGTACCGTGGCAACAGACCTTTCAGCACCGTTTCAGAAGAATGTGAAGCCTGAGAAGCTGTTTGCAGTCGATGACGCTGCAAACTGGTTACTGGACGTTGTAGATTCGTTGGAAATGGAGGACACAGGTGGGTTTTTTGCTTACGATAGAAAGCCGATTCCGTTTTGAGTCGGCGTTGCATATGACATTTTTGACGTCTCGATTGAGCTTTTTGCGGAGAGTTTGGGAGTTATCTAAACTGCCTTGTAGGGATAATCGCGATCACGACATTCTTGAACGGTAGCTGACCTTCGGCGGCGTCTCAGTAGGTGACGTCCTCCTCCTATGCGTAGTTTCTGGCAAAACTACAACGTTCATGACGTGCCCCCCGCATTCCATGTGCTCCTGACTTTTGAAGGCGAACTCCCACCATTCCCGGTAACACTAGTTTCTTGCGTGTTCTTGGCCATCATTATCCCGGTTTCGAGTATAAACAGTGGATATCTCGCATTGGCGCCTGGTTCGACTGACCAAGGGTTTGTACCTAGGTTACAGCCACATACCAATACTAAAACCGCTCTTATGCTCTGCATGTTTACCTTGCATTGGAAACAAGCTGTCCATTACGTATACAGTTCACTCGCAAACGCTCAAGATCAGAATTATGACGCTGTTTCGATTAACACGAACTCTCATATAGCTTATGAGTGGATCACGCGCCCTCGTCAACTGTCGCTTCCATGAGACTAGAAACAAAACGTCGCTAGAATGTTCAAGAAAACCGAGTGGCATCTCACGAGAGATGAAGGAATGACTTTGAACTAGGAACGAGCCGGTTCCAAACGACGAAGCAATGTGACGACGTTGTACAAGAGTTTTCATGTGCGCTGTGTTTTATGTACATGTCGCGGAGATTATAGAAAACCAAATTCGCGAGCTCTTGATTGCCTTTGCCGAATGCGGTGGACTCCGTCCACGTTGGCTGTTTGAGAACAATCACCAAGAAGCCGCTGATAGTTATTCACACGAAATCATATAGTCCTACATGGAGACTGGCCTTGCCGCCCCAGCCTCGTTCCTTCAACTTACCCAATGCTGCATAAACATGGCACGGCATCAGTCCTTCCCTTCTAGGTCGCATGTGAAACCTGCGAGTATACGGCCTATTAAGAAACAGTCGAATCTCGGTTGCGAGTTTGTGAACATAGGCTTCGGAGCAAGGAATGGTGAAAGCCGCACCAATTCCGTGACTAAGCGCTTCAAGGCAATGCCTCTCCTTGTTCCATGTCAGCGAAGTTGAACTGGACAGCTGAGATTGAAGCTCACAGTTGTAGCGGCATAACAGCGCTGTTTGAATAAGCTGACCTGTCAACTCCCACGTCAAATGCGCAATAGCTGGTAGATCTTGCTCTGTACATGGAGTTGCAAGCCATTCTTTGAAAAGAGTCGCTCGGTCAATGCCTCGAATCTTGGGATCAGGGGAAAAGCTCTCATACTTTGCGAACGAAATAGATTTGCAGTGCACGAGATACGTATACTCGGCAGGCGACATACTGAAGCGGAGGGACTGCAGCAGTTTCTCGGACCAGAGCGTGAGCATATCAGGGTAGGCGCCATCGAGAAAGGGGTCAATGAAAGCCGTAAAGGGGTCGCCAAGTCGCGGGATTGGCACCCTTCTGTTCATCTGACACATCTTGAAGTAATTATTCAACCTGTGAATAGCCCTAGCATCCAATCGAGAACAAACGGCACCAAGTCCGCCCGGCGCAATACGACGTACCTCGTCCCGGACGCAGTCCTCCACTAATTCCAGCGTATCCCTAGCACAATAGCGCACATCACCAAACGAAAACAGCAGGCACTGAAACTCCTGCGAAAACACTCTGCTATACGGCGTGACCAGTTTCACATCGGGAAGAAACGGCGCACCGCGCAATGTGAGAGTGGATTGACTGTGTGCGACGGAGAGAGGGCGCCCGCTGCGCTTGGGGTTTCGCGGCAGCTCGCGTGCGCGTTTGCGAGGGCGGGCTGACGAGGTAGATGGGGAAGAAGGGAGCTTGCGCTTTTCTAGCCGACGGGGAGTTGCGGGCGGTGTGGCGGCGGACGTTGGACGCGCGCGGGATTTCGACTTGGTTCTCGGATTGGGCGATGCCGATACGGGCACGCGCGGGGTGCTGGTCATGACGTGCGCCTTCGATGCGCACTGATAAGCGAGCCAATCGTGGCGTCTTTGCCAGCGCCGTTGTGCAATGTGACATCAGTTATGCTCAAGGCGGCGGGAAAAGCCCAAAATGCAAACAGGCATAAGCTTACCTTCATTAGATATGTGGCTTTTAAGATATCATGATGATGATCATCATGATCATGATACTCTTGAACACGGTATCAGTGCTGCTTTGCACGGCTACACGAATGTTCGAACTGTTTGATAACCCTGATAGACTCCATCGTTCTAGAACCACAAACGGTTATCGTCTCCCTGCGCAGCAAAAGATACATCCCGTCACTGCGTTCCAAAGGTAACGAATACCTGCTGGTAACCTAAGATCCTTTCTACGACGGCTCTTTTCTGTGACCCTATTGAACGTGTCTTAGTCCCCTTCGGTGAGTCGCTGGGGCGGCAGCTTTACCGCTTCTCGTCAGCACCTGATGGTATCTATGGACCTCTCTACGCGGCCACGCTTTTTTTCTGCTCTGTTAACCAGGATACCACTTGATAGCAGTCGGAAGCCCGCCAACGAGTTTTACCGAGCGAGTCACAACAGAGATGGGTTTCGGTGTGGATTACCACATACATCGTATTCACAAACCTTCTTTTCTTTGATCGCACCTTGATGATCGTTCGTCTTGTGGTCCCGGTGCATTGCTTGTCCGTCATCTCTTTTCAGAGAAGGCCAGACCGTTTCGTTTCTCACGTTCAACCTGAGGTTCTATAGGTGTGTATCATTTCGGGACAACGCATTGGAGCTCGGTTATGAACGAAAATATCCTATGGAAGTTTGCATCTTGCCCCCTTATCATAACTCTTGATCCGAGCGATATGCTAGTCACGCTCCCAATACCATAAGAGCGGCTTTGAGGGGGGATGAAATCAAGCCCATGTTGAGATAATCGTATTTGGGTGAGAGGGTTGTTAACTACCCTCTTACGACCTTGTCTCTTAGGACATCGCATGCGCTTGTGCTCATGGCAAAGCATTCGCCAACATGAAAAACAACAGTGCTTGCTGCTTTACTTATATGCGCCCAAGGCCGCGCTACGCGACCAAGCCACAATGCCCATGGAACTCATGGATGCGCTCCACTGAGTATAATACACCGGCTGCATCACTACACGTACTGCACTTGACAGATGCTAACTAGCTCCGAAGGAGCCTATACGCTACACTCATAGTCTTAAGAAGTAATTAATCTAGGATACCCGTAACAGAGAGAGAGAGAGAGAGAGAGTTAACTACCCTTAGGGTACAAGGGTACGTATCGCATTCAGAGCTGGTTCAGAGTCTGAAGTTCAGAGTTCAGGTTCAGACAGACTCTGAACTTCAGACCAACCTCCCGGCACCCGGCGAGATCGATTATAACACTACGAAGGTAGAACGCTAACAACAAACAGTACACGGCTTAAAAACGAAAGTCAGACCCGCTCATTCGAAGTGCCACAGTATGATACTGTTATCACGCTCACAATCCGGTCTTACCAACATAATGTTAGATGACCGAAGGGACCGTCTCCCATTGTACGACCGAAAAATGGCTCATTTCGAAGGAACGGGGATGTCTTACGACAGGCATACAAGCGACGTTAATTTGTACGCCATGGAATGCGTTTTGGATCACTTCACCGTTGGCGTCGTCCTGTAATCAACTTGCTACGCCTCAATCCCAATAGGATACTCCTAGGTCATATTTGAGCCTCTTCTGCATTCGATTCTCTTCAACAATTTGACGAACCTGAGACACGAAAGAGTTAGACTGCTCCTCCTCTTCAAGACGTCATCTTCCGAAAAGGCCCGGACACATGTCCCGCTTCAAAGCCAACCAATTTGCACTGGCAGTTCTATGATTACATGGATTTTCTTCATCTTCTCCCTTGTCAACCGCTTCAAGATGTCCTCACTGCTCTCCATGCCCTTCAAGAGCGTTACAATCTTTTCAAATCAAACGAAGATGAACTAAAGTCTTTACTACAAATATATCCTACCCTCCAAGAACATATAAGTTCCGTGGAGAAGCGCTGCCGACTAAACCGTTTTCATTTCTCTGCTGAGAGCGAAAACCTGTTTCGAAGCTATACAGATAAGTTGCGTTCAACTTTTGTTTCGGATTACGAGGAGATTTCCAAACTCATCCAAACAGGAAGAAAATGGAAAAATCGTATGCGCCGATTCTTTCGTGCCGAAGACATATCCGAGCGTCTTTCAAGCTTGACAGAGAATGCAGCGGAATCCAAACAACTAATTTTGGAGCTTTCAACGCTGCTTGCAAACGCCGAAGTGTTGGAAGCGCATTCCAAAGAGATTCGAGAACATGTCACTGCGGAGGGTCAAAAGCAGGTGAGAGAGTTAAAACAGCATTTCAATGTACAGCCCAGCAGAGACGAATTTCGACCAGCAAGAAGCGGAGAAGCCGTCAGCGCGAATCCGACTAACCTGGCGTTTGATTTCGACTCGCGTGATGAAGAGGGTAATCCCAAGACGTATGAAGGAAGGCTTAAGGCTGTAATACTGGAAAATGAAAAATGCTCAGAATGCAAGGTTACCGGAGTCGTTGGTGGGGGCGGTACTGGGAAGAGCTGTGCTGTCCGTGAACTAGCCAGAGATGAGGATATTCTAGCGCTATTCAAAGGTGGAGTGTATGAAATGAAACTTGGATGTGATTCACATGAGAAGACTATTATCAAAGAGCTGTGTAAGATAGTAAAGTATTCAGGAGGCAAAGAGCTGGCCAACGAACTTCACAAGGAGAAGGAAGTTGTAGATGTAATATCAGGTGCTAGCTCTTGGTTTCGGCAGCATACTTGTCTTTTCATACTGGACGACGTTTGGGATACGAATGACGTAAGCGCAGGATTGGTGACACAAATATCACGGGTAGCGAGCAACGACAGGAGCCACATCGTATTCACCTCAAGGAACCTTAACTTAACCTACAGAGCTGCTCACAACACTATTGAATTCCACGCCAGAGATCCGCTGTCTTCGCAATCGAGAGCTATGTTGATGACGACGGCAAAGATGCATCGAGACGATCCCAGATATACAACAACAGGAGATGGCATCACAGAGATATTAAGGCTCTGTGGAGGCCTGCCAATCGCTTTGGCAATCGCTGGTCGATTTGCAAGTGTAATATCTCGAACGCACAAGGACCCTTGGCGAAAATTGAATGCAAGACTTACGTCGAGAGGATCTCCATTGTTGCATGAAACGTCCGATGCCTGTGGTACGGTAGGAAAGATGATTGAGGAAGCCACAAGTTTTCTTGAATCTGAAGGAGACAAAGATACAGTTTCTCACACACCAATGTCATACGCGGATATGATGCAATCTTTATGCGTCTTGCAAAAGCAAGAATTTGCACCATTAAGTATGTTACAAAGATTGTGGAAACTAAAGGATGACGAGGAAGCACGAACAGTGATGGAGTCGTTTCGGGACGTTGGTTTAGTGAAGGATGAAACAAGGCGCAAGGGAGACTCCGAGATGGAAGGTCTTACCATTCATGACTTAGTGAATGACTACTGTACCTCAACAGCTAGAAAAGCGAAAATGAAGGCGGCTCATCATCGCGATCTACTCGACGGATATATTAGCATCCAAAGCGTATCAATCGAAAAGATCGTGCACAGGAAAACAATATGCCGAACGTGGTGGATTCTGTCGAAGACTGCAGATGGGGATATTTGCGATCATGTGGTTCGGCATCTGATAGAAGGGGATATGATCGATGAAGCTGTGGAACTCATGCTTGACCCAAGATGGACCGTGGCAATTTTGAAAACCAGTGAAAGACTACAACTGGAAGTTGATCAGGAGAGACTCGTAGAAGTCTTGACGGTGCGTATGCCACACGGAGCAAATAGAAAGATTGAAGCCTTAAAACTTCTTGCTAGTGCGGTTAGATTGAGCACAGTTTACGTTGCAGATAACCCTCAAGAAGTTTGGTTTCAATTGTATGGACGATTGGTGAGTTGGCTGAACACTTCTCCGGAAATTGACGAATACATAAGAAAGGTAGAGCAGAGCGCTGAAAGACCTTGGCTAAAACCAAACGAAGGTTGCTTGATTCCTGCGGGGGGACAACAGGCGGAGGTTATGCATCACAGTTCTGCGGTTCATGAGGTGTACGTCACCGATGATGACGATGTTGGTGCTTGTGGTATCTTATGGAATGAAAACAATTTGGAAGAGGTCTGGGTTAGCAGAAGAGCTCGTTTGGACCGTCGCCCTTCCGTTTGTAGCCTGATGTTGGAATCACCGAATGTAAGTGCCAAGGTTTACCAGAATCCATCGCCAGCGGCAAGGGCTCGGGAATTTCCAGTTTCTGTATGCGCATCTCACGGAAAGAGTCCTTCAATATTAATTATAGGTTACAACAGTGGAAAGCTGCAGCTGTGGGATACCGGGACCGGGAAACCAATCAGTGAGGGTCTAGAGGGCCATGAAGACTATGTCACATGTTTAGCTTTGTCAAGTGAAAGCAGTATGTTTGTTTCGGGATCAAAAGATAAAACAGTTCGATTTTGGAGTCTTCAAGAAGGAAAGGAAGGAAATCGAGTTGGGAAAGTATTTCGTGGCCATGAGCTTGGCGTGACATGCGTAGCAATCTCGAGCAATGGTGAAAAGGTGGTATCTGGGTCATGGGATGCATCAATCCGAATATGGAACGTGGCAAACACTGAAGTTCTAACTATGGTCTTGAACGGGCACCGTAAAGGAGTGAGTTGTATAGCCTTGTCGCGAACTGGAAGAACAATTGTGTCCGGATCCGCGGACAAGACTGCTATATTGTGGAACGCGGAGACGGGGGAACCTATTGGAGCACCATTAGTCGGTCACTCTAAAGCGCTTGCGTGCGTTGCTCTCTCGAAAGACGAAAGAACGGTTGCTTCCGGGTCTTGGGATAAGAGCGTTCGTGTCTGGGACACGGAAAGTGGCAAACAGATTGGAGATGCTTTGCAAGGGCATGAGAAAGGAGTGCGACGTATTGCAATTTCGAGTGATGGGCTTCGAGTGGTTTCTGGATCGAGTGATAAGACGGTTAGGGTCTGGAATTTGCAAAACAAGCAGCTCCTCGGAGATACGATTCAGAACTGTAAGAGTGGGGTAACTTGTGTTGCAATGTCTCCGGATGAGAGGATTGCAGTTTCTGGTGCTGTCAATTCAACCATCAAGGTTTGGGATGTCGTTAGCGGCAAACAAGTTGGGGAGACACTTAGGGGACATCGACGAGGAGTGAAATGCGTTGCGATATCAAACGATAACCGGATTGTGTTGTCTGGTTCTGCTGACAACACGATTCGACTGTGGTCTATTTCGAGTGGAGAGCAAATAGGAGAGGCCTTTTGCGGCCACGAGAAAGGTGTGACGTGCGTTGCGATATCAAAGGATGGGAAGAGAGTAGTATCCGGGTCGCGAGATAAATCCGTCCGTGTGTGGAACGTGGAAACAGGGGAACAAGAAGGAACTACTTTCGTCGGGCATCAAAAGGGTGTTACGTGTGTTTGTATATCATACAGCGGGAGTCTGATTGCGTCTGGATCAAGAGATGAAACTATACGGGTTTGGAATGTGGCGAAAGGGATACAAGTATGTGAGACTTGGCAGTTTGGTGACATACCTAAGTTAATCTGCTTTCATTCGTCTGCACATGAAAGGTACAACGGACTCGTGCTTGCATCAGCACAATCCGAAGCCGAAGAGAGGACCTTTGACTGGGAAAGTGGAGTCGAGAAGAACAGAGAGGGGGATAGTCATCTTCCGTCCTCACGGAGTTCCTCAAACTCTTCCGCAGATTGTTTAATAGTTCCTGAAGATGGTTTGTCAATTGGGCTACGTAAAGGAGTGAGGCGTTTGGGAAGTTTGGAACGAAGAATTGATCGCACTGAATGGATTTACAGCCCAAAGCACAAGACTTTGCTTGCTTTCACGCCAGGTGCGCTTCATATCAAACTGGTTGAATGATAGTGATCATAATTACACTCTGCGTATCACTGTCGGGTGCTACGGTTGAAGAAGAAAACAATCCAAGAGAACTGTCTGTCCTTGTTCTTGGCCTCCGTTGGAGTTCCGTTTGTAATTGAAGGCTGTTGTCCAAAATAAAGAAGAAGAAGAACTGTCTGTCCTACGGGAAGATGCTCAACCTGCATGCGTCTTGGTTGCCACTTCTTCCCCTGTCTTCCCTGTGACTTGGCATCGCTCGTAAGCTTAAACTTCTATCCTTGGGTTCACGAGAATCCCTGAATGTGAAAGGCCTTCTTTATGTGCCAATAAGGGCTACTCTCGCTGTTGTCAAGGCCCTTGGCCAAAAGGTAAGGATAGGCCCAATATTTGCTCAACAGTCTTCGAGGAATAGCACATGACGTCAATAGTCAGGAAGAAGAATCTTGGATGAACGTGTAGAGACTGTTTGCTCATGCGTTGTGATTGTTTATGTCTTTCAACTTCACCATCAGATGATCTCGGTCATCCAGGATGCGATCGTTTTAGAAGTTCTGAGAATAGCGTACTCAGTCAATGCCGAAGCCCAGTCGTGAGGTAGAGACGATGCTGCGTGCAGTGCGAGAAAGTTAGAAAGCTGTAGACCTCGAGTTGTTGGACGTTGTCAAGCGCGAAGACGATGAAAAGGATTTCACAATGTTCAAGTTTCAAGAGTTCACGTACTGTATGTACAGCACGGGGCGCACTACCCTTGGTACAAGGCCCGACTCTACCTTCACGTGTGAAATCACGCTTGCTAAGAAGGGGCCTGAGTTGTGCTATATACAGACCCACAACGCTTACCCTCAATATCTTCGTGGTTATCCCCCTTACCGTCGGTATCCCTTAACCTTCGCCAACTTTGTTCTGTAGGCCGGTTTCTACCTAGCGAAAGCGGTTGGCAGCTCAGGGAGAAAAGAAAAGGGAATTAAGGTTTCATGAACCATTCTGTATTACAACTCACGTCATCCGTTTGTGATCTGATCCTTACGAGCCAACTTGCAGGGTTGCATTCGTTGGCAAACTATTGAATGAGAGGGCAAGTCAACTCTCGTGGTCGCGGAGCAGTAGGCAAAACTGAAGAGCAGGCAGTTGCGATATTTCGTGTGCTCGCTAAGTGGAACGAGACGGCATTGATGCTAGGACACGTTGCGGTACGTAATATCGTTGTGAGAAGGGGGTTCCTTTATGCAACGAATACGACTTCAACATTTGTAAAGGGCTAGCCTTTTTGAACATTGTGTTTCGCATCGCAGTCCTCGAGTGTCAAGCGTGCGGCTCAGCGAGAACAGGTTGGCAGTTCCTTGGACAACGAGCATGGACGCAAGAAGGAGGACGTGCTCATAGGACCCGGTTTCTGGACAAGATATCATGAGCACACAAGACACAAGCTAACGAGGTTCAAGCATACAAATCTGCCACACTCACCCCTATAATATCGTTTAAGGAGGAACAAGAATGTGCCGACACAGCGAAAGTAGTCCAATCATTCCGCGGTAACCTACGTGCCTGTACAAGTGACAGGGTCATCCATGTTAAATATTCGAAGAGCTAGCACAAGCAACGTGACACTATTGTGCATTGTATATGCTTTAAAGCACACCCAGTTGAGGGGTGGAGTAAGCGTGTCTATGTCGCACAAGACAAAACAATGCACACTATAACCTTATTAGAAGTGCACAGCAGGTAAACTTCGAAAGTAACGCTCGCAAGAGCTTCCGATACGAGAGAAGCTATTCAGACTGCCTTTCGCCTACGTTTCGTAAATTCCGATAGATCTCGGGTATTCCAAGACGATTCTACCAAAGGTATAAAAATCTTGAAGGCCAGAGTGAGGTCGACAGAGGACGGAGGGTAGATTGAAACTGGATGGAAGTGATGGAAGTGATCAGGCTTTGACTTAGAACTGGGTCGACGGGTGGAACAAGAGCAGTTGAATTGCCCCTACCGCAGTTCGGTAGCGCGCGGATACTACTAATACGCCATGTATAGAAGAAAATGAGTGGCCCTCAACAAACGCAAGGACGTTGAAAGTTTTCGAGTGGTTGGAAAAACAAGTTGTCACAAGAGGAAGTACATGCGCTCATGTGTTGTGCGTGTCAAGGGAGTTACGCTAAACTCGGAACCGCCTTGGGTGGAAGAAATGCGCAGAGGCGTTGTTATTTGCAATGCGTTGCGTTCAAATTGGAAAGAAACGGGTGAATAGCTGGATTAACAACAGCTGATAGAGACGGACGGGGCGAGAGTTGTTTTGACAGCGTTGCGCCTGACGCCCAAAGCCAGAACCTGATGGCAACCAGTAAGGTTGCGTGCGAAGAGCCAAGCGCTGCAAGCCCTGAGGTTTCAACTTGGACATGTACCTCGGCAAGTTATCCCTATGCCCGCTGTCTACGTTGACGGTGGTGTGGATATTTGAACTTGCTGGTCACCGTGCAGTTTTGCTGAAGAGTCACACAGGCGGTGCGGCTGTGCTCCACGGTGAGTGCATGTGACGTAGCATGGCGCACGAGCACGTGGTGGAACGACGGGGTGACGGGTGAGACGGACATGGCAAGACAACTTACACGCGGTTGACTCGCTGTGATGTGCTGTAGACGCCATGAGGCGGGAGAGCAGTGTTGGAGATCAAACGATGAAAGCTGCAATGCATCACAGCTCGCAGATGAATCATATGCGCCCCTCCCTTTCGCATGCGCAACGAAAAGGCAGCGCTTCGAAACGCGGAGAGAGAAGGCGCAGTGATTGCGGATGTAAGCGGACGACAATCACGTGAAGCATCGAGCACGTTTTTACAAGATCACGTTGATAAAGCACAAATAAAGATAAAGAAGACCCCAATCTCAAACGCCAAAGAGCTATTGACGGAGATCACGCATCGCTCAATCCTCAGTAACAAAGCGTGCAGACCCAGCACTTCGTGGCACCAATCCTAGAGCGAGTGCATGAACCGTAAGCAGAGTGAATCAGTCGTCCTTTCTACCGAGCACGCGATTGGCACTTCGTTCAATCTTCTGCACCAGCGATTGCTTGTGCGGCGCGGCAGGCGGTGGCGGCGCCACTCCCTCGTAGCGCACCACGGATGGCTTTCCTTGATAAGCGGCAGCAGCGGCGGTGGGCGGCGGCGGCGCCACGCCAGAATATCTCATGGGTGGCGAGTGAAGCCATTGATCACTGCCAGCGCGAGTCGCAGCCGAGTGTGGCGCAGGCGGCGGCACGCCGGGGTACGACATCACTGCGCGTCCGCCGTTTGATGAGGCGTTTCTAGCGGTTTCTTCCGACATGCTCGGCGGCGTGATTTGTTCACCTGGTAGTTCGCTAGCTCGCAGCGCGAGCTGGCGAACTACCAGGTGGCGAACTGGAAAGGGGCGGGAAGAAAAGGCGCTGTGGTGGAGAGCTGTGGCATTTTTGGTTGGGAGTGACGTCTGTGGCGCATCACGCGCGTGTCGCGCGCGTGCCGCGCGCATATGGCGCGTGCGCGGCGCGTGCGTTTGTTGTTGGCAACGCGTGGATGGTGGATTTTTTGCTGATTACGCGCGACCATTCTCAAGTTTCTGTGCGTGCGCGCACTGTGCGTGTGCGTCGGTGTTCTCATATAAAGAGCCGACCGCCACTCGAGTCCTTCCGGCTTCGTCTCGTCTGCCAGACCCAACTTCATCCGTACCAAACGTTCACAACCACCACCGTCGAAAACAATCATGGGAGACGAAATCGTGCATCAGTTAAAGCGCGAGTCACAGCGTCTTCTTCTTCAACATGGGAACAAAGCGCGTCAGATTCTGAAGGACGCCAAGCACCGCGAGACTTTATCGCCCGGCCTTCGCCGCGGCATGACACTTGTCGATCAAGGCCTGAAGAGAGGCATCCGTTCCGCCGAACAACGTTTCGAAACTCGCGCGCATCCCAATGCAAGCAGGGGCCCTACCGCCGCGCTCCGCAAGCTTCAACAACGAGTGCGACCTCGCTCTAACAACCGATCGAGAGACACACACCGCGCAAGGGAAAGTCGCTATTCACACGCTGCCATGGAGCGTGATGACGCCCGTCGCCGGTCTACCCGTCGACGTGATTCGCCGCCCCCCAGGAGACATCACCGATATTCTGACGAGTACGATGATGATTATGACAGGGATTATGACCGGGATTATGATAGGCGTCAACGTTCTCGTTCAACACGCAAGGATAAGCATCACAGCTCTCGTCGAAACCAGCGCCGTCGTTCGTCTCGTCGCTATCGCACACCGTCTCCATCACCGTCACCGCCACCACGTGGATATCCCTCTCCGCCAAGGAGAAGACGCACCTCGCCGGCAGCAAGACGTCCATCCTCATCCTATCGTGGCTCATCACCGCCGCATGGACGCAGGACCCCACCGTCAACCAGATATACACCGCCACCGGCTGGCTATCCATCGCCACCATCCGGTGGTTCTGGCAGCTCTGGACCTCGACTGTCTTATAATGGAGTACCGCCTCCGCCTCCGCCACAGAGACGAGCTTCTATCCGATCGTTCTTGATGGAGAAGATACAAGACCCTCGTGTACAAGCCAAAGTTGGGCAGGGTGTTATGGACCTCCAGGATCATATAATTAGGGCAATGGCCACATCCAGAGACAGGGCGCATTGATCTCCTTTGAACAAATTTTCATCTCAACATGTGAATAGAGCCGTTGGTTATCACCGCCGTTCGTGCCAACCTGTCGCTTATGCGACTCCATATGTAAATAGTCTGCCTTGTTCTTCATCAAGTCGATATGCATCATTCGCCAGGGCATTACATTCCTCTCATTCGGTGAACATCGAGGTTTTGATTTCGGTTTTCACAATCCTCGCTGAGAGAGTTCCCTTTTCATTACGTCGCTCCTTGAATAAACATGCCTATCACTATTCTTTGACACGCTTCTCCTATTGGGAGCGCATTAATGTTCTACTTCAGCTTAGCGTAAGGAATTCGTAGTTGAAGAATCCTTACCTCTTAGTATCTAAAGCCAACAGCTTTCTAGCCACGGTCGGACGAAGTCTGCAACGGCAATCCCTGTTCGGAAGGTGATGGGGAGATGCCAAGGGTTAAGAGGGCTAATCTCCGGCTTTCGTCCTCTTTCGGCCGCGAAGCACAAAGAGACCCACATCATCGACATTCCGCATGTGTTCGAGAGTCCAAGGCTGTATCTGAGAGAGCTTCTTCGATGGCACTAATCCCGTCACATTCCAGTGCAGCAAAGGATTCCGCGCGCATGGTCGTGTACAGCAAGACAGCGCTCAAGTACAAACATTTTCACGGCAACTCCTACAGTTCAGCACTGTCGTAGTTACCGTCGTACATCCGAGCGTTCTGTCCGGGATTTCTTGAGCGTGTAGCGCAACTTGATAGGTCCGTCCGCTCGTAAGCACCAGTCCGCAACTGTGGTGTGGTTGCATTTTGAATGACATCCTTTCCTACTTCTGAGTTCACGCACAGAACCAGGAAAAGCCCTGCATGTTGTTGTGTGTGGTAGAGGGCCACTTTCATGGCAGTGACCACACGCACATAAGCGGCGACTTTGCGGACACCTGGACAAGTCCGTTTCCTAGAGAACTAAAATTTACGTGACCACCGTACGTGATTCTCGTTCCTTTACCGTTGGAGGTGGCATGCACGGTTCGTGAGCTTGCGTTGCGCAACTCACATCCTCATTTCGTAGGTAGATCTTTTGCAATGATTTGATTCCAGATCATGGTGGTAAAAGGACTCGCTGCTGCATAGAACAATTACTCGTTGTGATACAAGCGACGCTTCATGGCTCTTCAGCGGTAAATAGAAAAAGAGAGGAACATTGACAAAAGGAAGAGAGAAGAACAACAAGACCGAGGGATAGAAGGCTACTGTGCACGTTATGGCTGCCGAGTCAAAGCGGATCAAGTTAAATCGTCGTCGTTAAGCACATGTTTTACCAGTCTTGGGTAAACAACAGTTGAGAGTGTAACATGAGAGAACCTCAGATACAAAAAGTTGTCGAAAGGGTTGGGTTTCACCGAGGTCCTCGTACTTCAGCACCGTTACCACCTGTACCTTGTTTCTTGATCCGGATAAAAGCAGAGTGTTGGTTGGGAACTCTGCAATCAAGGCCCGTTGGAATCGGAAACAACTGAAGTACGGACGTTGGGGAGGTCTCTTGCGTTCATACTATACATTTGTCCCAGCAAAGCAACGCCAAACGAAGCCCGTGATTCTTGCCGTCCCGAGGTTTGGATCAGCCGATCTTTTGATACCGTATTTCGACAAGCCTGGTCTCAATGTCTGTAATTTTGTCTTCGATATGTCTCAAGGCCTCTTTTGCGGTATGAGCCGCAGGATTCCTCAAGAAGAATTGAATATCTCGCAAAACCTCAGTGTCAATATGGCTGACGTCTATGTCCAGGGAAACTTCATTCAGCAGCTCTAATCGATTCATTCCTCGAGCAATAATTTCGACCACAGCTTTCATCCGGACAAAGTCTAGTCGTGAAACTTGCTCACATATTGCTTGCTTTTCCTCAAATGATAGGTCGATTGCCTTCATCTTGTTGAGTTCCAAAGACATGTCGACCATCGCTTTTCTTCTCTTCATCAGATCGTCATGTTGTACTTCAAGTTCCATGACGATCGCGCTCTTTCGACCGCGTTTCTTCTCCATACCTTCAGTGGATACAAATGTGAAAGTAACCTCCCCGATTCCAGTATCATGCTCATCACTGCTCACGCTACTGGTATTTGCGACAGTGCTCCTTCTTTCTTTTCTTTGTTTGGCGAGCAGCTCGTCGAGGGCTTCCTGAACCGCACGCGCTTTCTCTTGTTTCAATCGCGCTGCCCACTCCGCCTCTTTTCTTCGTAGTTCTTCTTGTCGTCTTCTTTCGGCTTCCTTTGCTTCTCGCCTTACTTTTTCGAGCGCAGCCGCGGCTTTCTTTGCTTGGGACGCAGCCAGAGCTGCCTCTTCTTCGGCAGCCTTACGTCGCTTCCTTTCATTCTCGCGCTTTTTCTCAATCTCACGACGTTCTTTCTCCTTCTCGCGTGCAATATGCGCCTCGTTTTCACTGATCTGCGAGTTGACGTCGTCCAAAAGTCTCTTGGCTGTATCGTACAAGCCACTACTCGGTTCGTTGTATTCCATACAATTCTGGAAGATCAGACGCAAGTCTTTTGCCATAGCTTTGCAATCGAACGAATACGTGTCGTTTTTCTTGTCGTGCACGATATACTTTTCGCTTTGCATATTTCTCTTCACAGTGCCCAAATCCATTGGATGCTTAATCTTTTCCAAATAGCCCGGAACATCTTCACGGCTCCAAAGCGTCAGAACGGGCTCTGAGAAGTCCTGGCACTCCGGCTTTTCCAACAACTCGAGAAGCATGCCCTCGTAGAAAGCCCACTGCATGGTGCTGCGCACGGCACGAGCAGAAGTGAGGGATTCGCGTTCGGAGCGCTTGCGCTTTTTGCTGCCACGCCCTGCGGAAGAGGTGGTGTCCATTCCTTTTCCCTGCTCGATCAGCTCTTCATCCTCCTCGGGCGGGGTGGAAGCAACCAGAGGAGCGGGACGCCCAGCGGAAGGACGGCGATTCTTTTGGTTTCGCGCCATGGCGCTTGTTGGGGAGCAAGCGGAACGAATGGGGAGGATGCCTATTAGGCGGCGGGGATGCGGGATTGACAGCAATTTGTCGAGACCAAAAGACGCGAGAAGCAGCGACACACACAGACACGCCAGGTGTGTTGGAGAGAGATAGCCGCGGCACGAGACACATTTGACATGTGTCCCGACGCCAGCGTCTCATCGATACGGAAAAACCGGAATGCATTCGACGAGCATCAAAACAGTGAATTTGCAATTTAGAAGGCTATGCAACGCGAGCCGCGCTTTTCGCGGAACTCCAATGCACGCGAGCGAGCCAGTGTCTCGTTCTCGCTGTTGCTTCTTTCCCACCGATTTTCGCGATAACATACGAAGGGCACCAAAGGTGAATGCATCCGCTCTTCTGCGGCTCAAACTCGCTCGAACGCACAGCACCGCCCCGCTTCGCCGTACAGCAGAGCGCCCCCCTCGTCACGCACCGCCGTCAGCTAATTCGCCTCCTCCGATAGCTTCATCTTCGTCGCCCGATAGCAGTCACTCCGTCTTTCTGTAAAACTGTTCCCCGCAACACTTCTCTCCTCGTTCTTTCTCTTGTTTATGGCGATGACCCTTTTGCGAAACATGCGCACCATGGCAGTACTCGAAGAAACCGAATTCGTAGACCTCGACGACCCCAACGATTTCAGGCACGTTCGTCAATCCTCTTCCTTCGAAACCCCCGCTCCCTACTGGAATCAGCCCCACGACAACCCCCCTCCGTCTCATCTCCCCCCGCCCCCGCCACAGCTCCCGCACGGCCACCACTTCTTTGATGTCGGATTACCGGCCCCGCATCCGCCTCAACCTCTCCCGATGCCGGTTGTTCAGTCGTTGCAGATACCGCAGCCGCACAACATCTCGCCCTCACCCGTTCTGCCGCAAGGAAACACTCTTCGGTTGCATGAGCCGCCTCCGAACCTCATGCCCATACATGCGCCACCGCCGGACGTCTTATCCGTTCACCATGGCCAACCGAATGTTCTCCCTATCCACGGTACTCAACCAGCACCTTTCATGCACCTTGCACCACCTAGTACTCCAACCCTTCATCAGCATGCACAACAGGCCCTACATCCGGCGATCTTACAACCTCCCCGAGCACCACTCATCCCCCGTCCTTCCTATAGACCCAATTCCATGCAGCATAGACAATCAGTGCCCATGCCACGTCGCATCCCCGCCGTTCACATCCATCGTCGCCCACCCACACCGCCTCCGCCTCCTCCTCCTCCTGTTCCCTCCGCAGATCCAATGCCACAGCAGTATTCGTCCCCATCCCCACCGCCCCCGCAAAAGAAACCGTCACTTGCAGAGCTACGTCAACGTGCTCTAGAGGGGAGACGCCGTACCAACTCTACTCCGAATGCTTCTAGTAACAGCCTTCCTGCAGTGGTATCCACGGGCTCCTCACTTCAGACAGTCTCGGCGCCTCGCTCTGGTGATCCTCCGGTCATCTTTGAGTTTTCATCTTCGGATGAAGATTCTGATGTCGAAGTTCGTCCGAGTCCAAGTACGGACAGGTATGAAACACAGAGCTCTACTCGGAAGAAGGCCATTGAGGATATGAAGATTCGTGTTGTTAGACTGGGGCAATGTCCATCGATGCTAACTAGGGGCTCGGATCTCAGGTCACTGTCAGAGCGAAGACGCGAGGGTTCTCCAGCTGTCGCCGTCCTATCTTCCGGAAAATCTCCCTCTCCCCCACCTCTTCCAACTCCAGTTCTATCTCTCAGGCCCGCAGACGGAGCCTCGGTAGTTCCGGTCAATTCGTTAGACAATGATGGTTCACAATCAAAATCTGGCACTTCTGCGGCAGTTCAGAACAAAGGTCAAGCTCCGACTCCCAAGGCGAAGCTCGAAGAAATAGCTCGCCTGCGTCGCCAAATTCAGCAAATTGAGCAACGTATTGCGCATCAGAAATCTGGACGACAGAGTGTGGAACAGAAGGAAGACAGTGAATCTCTCACGAAGAAAATACCATTTTCCTTAATCGGCACACCCTCAAACCCTCTCAAGCGGGCTCCAGTATCATCCAAACCGTCTGGGACCCGGACCGATTCCGAAAAACGCCGTAGGTACTACACCGATACCCAGCAAAGCAAACCTCCAACCTCTAGCGCTATTCCCGCCGTTTCAGAGTCAAGCTCTCATTCCATTTCCCCAGGGGGAGCAACTGAATCTAGCTCAAGTTCGTTTTCTGACCCGGCTTGTAAACCGGCACTGTGGAAGGAAAATTCCGTTCAGAAATCTTCTTTACCGAACCATGTCGATGCCGTTAGTACACGACTGATAGATGATTTGCGAACGGAGCTTGAGGAGTCGAAAAAGAAGTTAGACTCAGAGCGCGACACAAATCGTCTGCTTCAGGCAGCTGATGTCTCTGTTGCGGAGGCATTTGCAAAGTTGGGCTTCAAGAGGAGTCGACTACAATCCGTTCAAGAAGAATTGCGAAGAGCCCAAACTGACCTCGTTACCGCTGAAGAAGAATATAGAGCAACTGTTAGCGCCGCGCAAAGAGTGAAAGCATCCCTTGGTGTGGATGCATCAGAAAACAACTACGCCTCTCTCGAAGTTTCTGCTGCACCGGCTGAACATTCAACTACTTCCCAGGATGTAAATCCCAACACAGAAGAAGTTTCGCAAGGTACAGAAGGTGAGGACTCCCAAAAGCTTATCAGGTATGACCCATATCCGCTCAAGCTCGGTCCAACACGCAAAGAGCAAGACGAAAGGAATGAGAATGAAAACGAAGTGCCCCATCAGTCTAACCCTATCTTGCGACCCTCGCCGTATACCCCATCGCCGACAGTTATGTATAATAGTGTCCTTACCGGATTGAAAGCGTACGCTCTACGCATCCTTTTTCCCTCGTTCCCTAGAAGCATCATAACTTCGTGGCTTTTGTTTTCACGATATGCTTCAGAAGGGCTGCCGTCACGCGCCGTATCCATTATTTTCAAAGAGCTGACATACCTAACGTTTATGTTCTTACTCTCGTCATACCTCTTGATTCGGGTTGAATATTTCATGTTGTTCTCCGCAATGACTTCTTTCCATCAACATTGCCCATTCCGTGAACCTATTCCGAATGTGTTATCACGTGTTTGTATCATTTCCCTGCAACTGTGTGACGTGCGATTATTGTGCTATGACATTCTTTACCGTATCTTCACCTCTGACATATGTTTTCCCAATGATCCCGTACAGGTTCATCTTGAGAATACCGAAATACGCCAAAGCGACAGATAGACAGAATTTTAGTCCATTATCCCTCTCATGGTCAAACAAGCTGAATCCGAACAAGGCCCTTTGTCCACAGGAATTGCGAGGACAATGCTCAAATCGGAAGTGTACATACCAACATCTACGGCATCCAGTTAATCGAAACCTTCACGCAATTGATGTTATCGACATTGTTCAAACATACTTCACAGAAGATGCGTGGAAATCTGCAGAAAGGAACGTTGTGGCCGCCAAACTAGCTATTTACGAAGGTAAGAATCAAAACGTAGACGATATCGTATTCCAGCTGATATCCTTCTTGTGTCCGACATCAAGCAAGCTTCCATTTGCGCCCTTAACTGAAGCTCGAGACAATAGACAGACCTAGCCAAACTTCGACCAATACCGCTTTTTGTCTCGGAGAGCTGCGTTTTACTTAGGAAAGTTCCAAAATGAGTGCTCAATGCCGTTTCCGTCATGTAGCCCGAAGGCCGTAGCTAGAGGTGTAGATGTTTAGATGCGCCTGTTGTAAAGCAGTCGTTTTGGGCTTGTTAGCAACTAATCGTTTGCTCTGGAAGTCTCTTATGCTCAAGAGCCGATAGCTTTGTATTATTCCCATTCGATGGTTCCGGGAGGCTTCGACGTAATGTCATAGGTGACTCGATTTATCCCGGAGATTTCATTTACGATTCTGGAGGAAATCTTTCGAAGCAGAGGCGTCGGTAGGTCCGCCCAGTCGGCTGTCATGAAATCTTTTGTTTTCACAGCTCTTAGCACAATCACCTCCTCGTAAGTGCGTTTATCGCCCATTACTCCCACAGCCTTCACCGGCAGTAGCGCCGCGAATGCTTGCCCAATGTCACGATACAACCCAGCAGATCGGAGTTCGTGCAGGAAGATAGTATCTGCTTCGCGCAGAGCTCTTAGCCTCTTTGCAGTCACCTCACCTAAGATTCGAATAGCTAGTCCAGGTCCTGGGAATGGGTGTCTGTAAATGCTTTCACTCTCAATGCCCAATTCCAATCCAAGCTTTCGTACTTCATCTTTGAACAAGAAGCGAAGCGGCTCTATTAGATCAAGTTTCATATGGGCGGGTAAACCCCCGACATTGTGATGGGTCTTGATCGTTGCTGACGGGCCTTTATGACTTACAGATTCGATCACATCCGGGTAAAGGGTGCCCTGCAGTAGAAAGTCAGCCTTCAGTCTGGATGCTTCCAACTCGAAACATTCAATGAATGTGTTTCCTATAATCTTTCTCTTCTTCTCGGGGTCTGTTACACCTTGTAGCCTTTGAAGAAACGTTTCAGTGGCATCGATGAGTTTCAGATTAACACCACATCGATTGGCCAGACGATTCATAACTTCCGCAGCTTCGTTCTTCCTCAAAACACCATTATCAACCAAAAAGGCGTGAAACTTGTCACCTATGGCTTCTTTCATAAGCACGGCAGCAACAGTTGAATCAACTCCGCCAGATACAGCTCCAATCACCACACCATCTCCAACTTTCTCCCGAATAGCCACCTTCGCTTCGCCCAGGAAATCTGACATAGACCAGTCACATTTACACGCACAGATTTTCGTTACAAAGTTACGAAGGATTTCTGTACCAAACTCGGTATGTGTAACCTCCGGGTGGAATTGAAGCCCGTAGAGCTTTCGATTGGTATCCGCCACTGCTGCATGCTCTGTATTATCCGTGGTGGCGATGTCACAGAACCCGTTGGGAAGCTTTGATAGCTTATCGCCATGACTCATCCAAACTGCAAAATTGTCGTCGATTCCATCGAAAAGTGCGGAGCCGTTTGATGTTCGAACTTCTGCATGGCCATATTCTTTCTTCTCTCCTGGAGAGACCTCTCCTCCCAAGACATGCGCCATTTCTTGGAGCCCATAGCAAATACCAAGAACTGGAACTCCCAAATCAAAAAGGCCCTCTGCGACATGCGGAGCTCCATTTTCATAAACAGAAGATGGACCTCCAGACAAAATGATCCCGGTCGGCTTGAGGGCTCGAATTTCGGATGCAGTTCGATCGTAGGGATGAAGTTCACAATAAACATTGCATTCTCGCAAGCGTCGAGCAATCAGATGTGTATACTGTGAACCAAAATCCAAAATGATAACAAGCTCATGACCCGCTATGAAAATGTCCCCCATTGCCGATAAAGTAGCCCTACGGTGAATGTGATGAAGCCTATTCCTTCTTTAGGAATACAACTTCGTGTTTTGAAGATCTGAAGATCTGAAGAAAAAGGAGTGTTGCCTATCCTTTACACGATTACCCAAGGTACCTGGACGAGCTCCAAACACGCTAAAAAGTAAACAAAAATTAGGGTTCTAAATCTTGGGCGAGTCACGTGGTTCCGATAGACTGCTTTCCATGCAAAACCATGTTAAACATAGACTCCGAGCCACTACGACGAAATCGCAGTTCTATGTATTCGTCCCAGAGTCAGACCCGTCACCTCCTAGACCCTTTCGCGGTGCTTTGCGGCACCACAGAAGTAACTGCGGACAAAAGATAATCACCGGAACCGGCGCAAATCGTCTGTGGAAACCGATTCAGAGGGGATCATGGTCTGCCCATCAAGGTTGTAGGTCCTTTGCAAAGGGCTACACTTAGACGTATCCATACCTTGTACAAAAACTATGCGCTTTTTCTCGGCTCCTTTGACGTGTCTTCAGCTTCTGGAATAGGATTTCAAGTCTTAATCATAACTGAATGCAAAAAGGAAAGCTCTCTGTGCTATCATTATGCCAAGAGCAATACACCCTCAGCCTTTGACAGAAACTGACTTTGATGTCGTTATCGTCGGTACCGATCTTCCCCACGCCATCCTCGCAGCTGCCTTATCAATAGCTGGTTCTCGAGTGCTACATCTAGATTCAAATGAATTCTATGGAGGAACATGGGCGACAACTCAACTCAGTGTATTGGAAAGTGCTATCCAAGACGCCGAACAGGGTAGGCAGGAAATTATCATACCCTCAAAACTTGAAACACCAGAAGAGTCAACGATAGGTAATCATTTCCCCGACTTTGAGCTCCAGCCTTTACTTCGCCTGTCGCTTTTTGATCAGCTTTTTCCTCTAGGAGCTCGCCGCCTCCAGAGCATGCGAGCTGTTGAGCGTTATTCTTCAATTAAGTCGTGTTTGCTAGATCTAGTTCCTCGGCCAATTATGTCAGCAGGAAACATGATCGAGCTTTTAGTTCGCACTAATGTTGGACATTACGTAGACTTTCGCGCAATTGATGCTTTGTATGTACAATTCCCGGGATCAACTGGTTTACAACGTGTGCCGGGAAGCCGCGCTGATGTGTTTCAGAACTCCTTCATAACTATGCCGGAGAAAAGGTTGATGATGCGATATGTGACCAGGAGCTATGAAACAATAGTGGCTCGGAAAGAAGAGATATTTGAAGGGAACGAAAGCTTTGTCGAAAACGATGAAGACAGCGGCATGTCTCTTCAGGAAGACATGGATACCATGCGATTGACGCCCAAGTTGCAGACTTTCCTAACTCATTCTATCATATTTTCTATTGGCGACAAGCAACTCTCGAAGAAAGATGGAATGAATCGAGTCTACGATTATCAAACATCTGTTATGCGGTTTGGCACAAAAACCCCATTTCTATACCCCAATTTCGGAACCGGTGAGCTATCTCAAGCATTTTGTAGACTATGCGCAGTTCATGGCGGAACTTACGTCTTGCGCCGTGGAGTCACTGGGCTTATTACGCCCAACAAGGGACAAAATGAATCCAGCTCTGAAGCTTCTGAATATCAGCTGGGAATCATCACGACTGCTGATGACATTGTGCGGGCAAAATATATATTCATGCCGGGAGCTCTCATGAGGCAAGGGAGAGAGAACGGAGAGAACGTTGTGGATGTCTGGCGCGCAGTAGCAGTATTAGACGGGAGTGTCTTGAAGGCTGCTCAACCAGAACGGGCTATGATCACAGTTCCTCGAGGAACTGTTGGGAACGACGCTTCTGCTGTTCGCCTTAGGCAGTTGGATAGCACAGTCATGGTATGTCCAGAAGGAATTTTCATCCTATACGCAGAAACCATTGAAGAAGGCGGCACAGAAGAGGACTTGATCAAAGTTCTTGAAAATTATATGGTCATAGGTGTTAATGGAGAGGGTAATCAGAGGAGCGAGACCGAACAAAAAGATCAGCTTCATACTAATCAAAATGAAACGGATTCGAAAGCGGATATCAAACCTAATTGTTTGTGGGGTATTTCGTATGCACGTCCACATGTGAGAAGTGAAAATGTTTCGGAGCACGTCGTTCTTACTTCGAAAAATGAGAGAGAGCATGATGCGGGTAACGCAGTACTTGAGGCTCAAAGATGCTTCGAAATAGTACATCCTGAGGGCGAATTTCTGCCAAGGAGGAATGACGAAGATGGCCACATGAGCAACGGGAGTGCGTACCCTAACAAAACAAGCAGTGACACTGAAGAGCAGGGTGACACGTGAGAAGGCAACGGCCCAGAGAATCTTTCTTGGTGAAGGGGGTAGAAGCAAAACTCAATACAAACTCAAATGACAATGCAACAAGTCCATAGGTTCCCCCTACGATATGTAAATGTTCGGGATGTGCTCTGTACAATAGCCCCGGTTCGAGCACGGAGCCTTTGAGCGTCGACCAACTGGGCCTGCCGCTGGTAGCCACATCCACATTGGGGTGCTGGGAGGGATTTGAACCCTGAACCTGTCTATACATATCTGTCATGATCCATTTGCGAGGGGTTTGAGGTTTACTGGTGCTTTTTCATTTCATAATTATGATGCAACTGACAATCGTTTCCATAAAGAAGAGCTTAGCTCCATTGCTTCTGAAATCTGTTCAGAATGCTTCTCCAGAGCAATCTTGATCTGTTGCAATTCCTTTCTCCCGAGTTCAACCGGGGATTGGCCTTTGGCTGACTTATTTCTTCGACCAAATGGAGTCGGATCTCGCCATGAGGGAGTACCAGTGCCATGCGAAGAGAAGGTGCTCCTTCGGCCCCCATCGCTTGCGGTTAGAAGCAAACGCTGATTTCTTGACTGGATCGCCGCTGCCAGCTCTGTAGTCCTGGCTCGAAACGCAGACAGGCGGCGCTTCTTCTGTTTCAATATTGCCAATCTCTCCTGCTCCAGCTTGCTCAGTTGAGCACTTCCAACTTCCAAGCCTTCGAAAACGGCTTTCACACGACCCTTGAGCGCTTCGGTGCTTTCCGTAACACGATTCAATTTGAGACGGAGCTCTTGCTCAGACCGGTCCGCATCCCTGAGAACATTTTGTAGCTTTCCAATGTCACGGGCATTGCTTTCAGATCGGTCGCCTATTTCCTGAGTCCATTCCAAAAGCAAACTTGCAATGTTGCCAAGTGAATCACCGATTCCAGGTTGCTGACTATTTCCCGTCAGAACTTCGACTCTCTTTTCAAGATATGGAAGTGTGCTTGCAAACGATTTAATAGAAGCCACTTTTCCCAGCGTGCCGTCCGCAACTCTGCCGTATTGATCCCTCAAAGACTCGACATGTCGTAAAGCGTGCACAACATTGTCAGCAGTGTCCCTACACGCATATGCTCGCAGGTTTTGCTGAGATTCAGAGAAAGGACGATCCGGTAACAACGTAGGAAGATCGACCTGCAGACTATGCCAGTGCAAAGGGTCAGTGACATGAAAGGTGCCATCTGTCAGCACAACAATAGCGACGGGACCGTCCCCGCGGACATAATGTGACATAATGGCTCGTATGCGGGCGTTCGAAGTGCCATCCGGACTATGAACGGTGAAAAGCTCGCGCAAAGTGGACGTGGGACATCGTTCTAAAGCAAGCGCATCCTCAAGCAACGACAGAAATGAAAAGGTGAGTGAATAAACAGCAGCAGAGGTAACAAAGAAAAATGTGTCCGCATGCGATGCAACCGGGGTTATACTGACGGCGGAATCAAACGCGATGCGTTCAAAGCACAAAAACGCTGGAGCAACGGACTGTGCACAGGATGCGTATTCCTTGCTCGCAAGTAGCAAACCCTCTCCAGCAGGCTGACTGGAGAGAAACCAATTGGCCTCCACTCGTTCCATTGCAAGCAACACGCACACATTGCCGCGTTCAGAAACGCGCAACAATACCGGCTGTTTGGTTGTGGTAATTTGTACGAGCTGAGTGTAGCGTTCATCAAGCTGTTCCTTCTGAACATGTAGCGGACCCTGAAAAAGCAAGGGCGCGGGCTTGAATTCCCTAACAGCGACCATTTGATTGCCATTGCGTTCGAACACCGAGTCCAAAAACAACATTTGGAGGCGCGCCTGACGAAGGGCCCACGGCATGTGAGAGTCACCAAAGCTAAGTCGTCTGCTCGTACTAGCAGAAGTAGAGGAATGCGAAGCAGTGTCGGTGAGCGCAGATTTGGCAGCGTGTCTTAGCTTTTGAAACTCGGCAACTGAGACGGTGGTACCGATGGGAGCAATGGGTGCGGCGACATATATGCTACCGTCCTCCGCCAGCACATACACCGAAAGCGCATGCCATCCGACACCCGATGCACACACAAAGGACACGGGTGGAGCGCCGGCAGTAACAACATGAATGCGCTGTCGTTCAAAAGCGGCAGTCTCGGCACTAATGGCGTCATACACGCGCAGACAATAATCGGAAGTAAGCAGCATCAGAAACGCGGGCGCAGACGGAAGCCATTGTACGTGAAGAATGCGCAATGCAGGGCGTCGTTCAAACAGAGCGCTGGCGACGCGATAACACACGCCACTGTGCTGGTGAAGCACGGCGAGTTGTGTGGGGGCTACAAGCGCGGTGTACGGACCGCTTACGAGCTCGTAGAGAGGGGCGAAGGGAAGCGGTGTGCGACGCGACATGGCTCGCGCGTTGAGCGGCACCATGTGCATGTGTTGGTCGGCCACGACGGCGGCGTGAGTTGGGGAGAGTGATGGGAGAACGTGCGGGGCGGAGGTGGCGGAGGTGGCGGAGGCGGGTTGCTCTGGGGGCACGCGCTGAGAGCGCAGGTGCGTGCGGAGGGTGAGCATGTTGACGGGCGGCTTGGGCAGAGCGATGAGAGGACAAGGAGAAGCGCTTGAGTTAGATCACATGTAGATAGGATCGCATGTAGATAGGTAAAATCGGTGCTGCGGCACGACGATGACGTGGGGAGGGTTGGGTTCGGAAAGGATCAAGCCAATGTGAACCAGTAGAACACAAGCTGAAAACGAGCGCAATTAAAAAGCACGGAGGAGATCTGCGGATCAACGACGCATGAGCCGAACCGCTGCTGCGCGGCGCAATGCATCCCGTCGCCACCAACACGGTCGCCTTCTCGCTCGGTCTCGTGCTCAGCACGCTCGTCACCGCCGCCGTACAGCGCATAGGACACAAGCTATACGCCCCGCCCATCGGCCCGCTCACAGCGGCGCAAGTGTCGTCACTACCGCTCGGCGCGTTCGCCTTCGTGGAGGCTTCATACGTGAGCGGCAGCGCAGTGGGTGGCTTCGCGACGGCGCGCGCAGCGGCCAGTCACGCCGTGCAGCTGACGGTGGCGCTGGGGTTGTTGCTAACGGTGTTCGGCGTGCAGAACTTACTGCTCATCCCGCACCCGCTGTGGTTTGCAGTTGTGTCCACTTGCTCATTTCTGCCCGCTGCGTACGGAGGTGCGCTGCTGGCGGGCGTGCACAGTGGGGACCCTTTTTTCTGAAGGGGAGATACGAAGGTAGCATCTACGAAGATAGGCACAACGGGGACACGTGCGAGGCGCTAACGTTACCCTACTGAAGTTCCGACTCGGCTCCGCAGTTCAGTGTGAGTTGGTGCGACGGATCAAGTGTCGCGTCGGGGTCAAAGCGGCAACCTTCACCCGTTTCCGTGCCAACAAACGCCTGTTGCCCCGTATGGAAGACGCCGAACTCGCGCAGCTGCGCGCGCAGCGCCTTGCGCAGATGCGCGCCGGTGCTCCCTCCGCCGGGCAGCCGCCGTCCGAGCAAGAACTCGAGCTCCGTCGCAAGCAGCAAGAGTAAGTTCTCCCGCCACGACAAACGCGCCACAAACCAAACAACACCTGACCATCATTTGCAAAAACAAAAAAAAACACGCAGGGCGCAAGAAGAGCAACGTCGAGTCATTCTCAACCAAATCATGACGTCCGATGCGCGCGAGAAGCTCGCAAACATCCGACTGGTGAAGCCAGAGCGCGCGCAACAAGTGGAGACTTATCTCATCAACAGCGCGCAGGGCGGCCAGTTGTCTGGAAAGGTCACCGAGGAGCAGGTCAAGGATATCTTGCGATCGCTCACCGAGCAGACACAGAAAAGAACAAAAGTGACCATCATCAGAAGAAAGCACGTCTTTGACGACGACGACGATGATGATGATGATGATTTTTAGCGCATGTTACGGTTCAAACAGTAAAGCACTGTCCAGTAGAGCTACACCAGCCGACACGCCGCCGTCTTCTGTTGCAGCTGGTTTACTTCGTAGTAACGTACCGCCCACACTATTCTCAATTACTTCGTTCCCTACGCTCACATGCACACCGTATACCCCGAGTTCCGACACAATCTCGTCTTCAACAGCTATCCCATCGCGAATCAAAATGTTCTTGAACGCAGGTGGTCTGATTCGTTCCATCAAAACAAACGCCGTGCGTTCTGTGCTACTCATAGTCAACAGCGCCTCCTTCATTTGCTTGCCGTAAAGATTATTACCACCTCCCTCTCGTTGTGGTTTCAAAACAAAGTCCATTTCGTTCTGGATTGCAGTTTGCACCATGTGCTGCGCTTGTTGTTCATCTTCGTCCAATGCGTACTGTCCAGCAAACGTGGTACGAACTTGCCTGGCCTCATCCTCTGGCAAGAAGCGTTCCACCTCTCCAGGTTCGTTCAAAACTTGTTGAATCTTCTTCGTGCCCACAAGTTGCATGGCAATGGACGGACACTTAGCGGCGGTACTTTTCTCAATCACTTCGCGTGCCATCCATTCGACCTTTCCGCCATAGTCATTCGGAGTGTAACCCGCGCGAAAGTATACGATAGACACAACCACGGGCTTTGATCGATTGTTCAAAGTCAGCGTCAAGTTTGACGATGCATCCAATGATCCGCATTCATAGATGTCCGCCAAGGAGAGACGAATCATCTCAAGCGAATGTCTTTCCCACAGTGTATGACGCAGAATATCTTGGTCGTACGAATTTGTATCGCCCGGTTGCACAACCATGACAAGCACCGCCGACACGGATGACGCAGGCACGCACGTTTTCAAGAATGCATTGTGTGCGGTAGCCAATCCAGCAGGCAAAGCATGCAAAGCGTCGTTCGTTGGCAGATTGCCCAACGAAGGCCTCGCCGTGGCCATTGGATGTGTGCTAAGATATCGATGAAGATCACATATCTTAGTGCCTAGACAACCATAACTCGCAGCAATACAATTCATCTCAACCATTCTCAAACAGTACTGCGCCCCTTCATCAACGTGCATAAAGTAATCATAACGACATATAGAAAGCGCCACGCGTCGTTCCGCCGCTTCCTTTCCGCAACCCAACAACCGCAACAATCGTCTCGTAAACTCATCGCTCTCAGTCGTGCGCGCCAACTTCTCCCTCAGGTACTGGTGATCGCTTGCAATTCGATGCACCAAAGTGTTGAGAAAGGGCGTGATACGGCGCGCATGCTCGTACGACTGGCGATGGAATGGGCTCGGATAATACGTGAACGGCGCGTGCACGAGACTGGTTCCGGGCGTGGCGTGCTTGCGGCTGGACATCAAAATGCCGTGCGCGGCTGCGTACGAAACCGCCTCCGCTACGGCAGACGGCGTTGGTGTAGGGGCCTCGCCGAGCGTCATCGTGCCGCGCGGAGCGAAATCTTCGCGTTTGGCGATCGCTACCCTTCACCTCGCTTCGCTTCAGGTGCATCCCTACAAGCGTAGTCGCATCCCCGACCATATCTCTGCGCGGGATTGTGCTGGAGTTGATCCGGTATGTGGACACGTCGCACACGTATGGCCCTCGTCACGGCGACAAGCTGGTTCGCGCGAGAAAGATGGACTTAAATGATGACACACTCTGCAGCGCAGACATGCGTCGACGTCGTCGACGCATGTCTCGAAGGCTGCGTCACCTCGAACGCGAACGCACCAGCACCCGTTCCTGTGTGTGAAGGTCCTTCTCGGCGAACGTCAGCACGCTCACCGTGCTTGCATACGAGTGTGCATATTCGCGTACTGCCAGCTACCCGGTCATGTCACAATCCACCAACAGTACGTCGTCACGTCCTTGCGTCCGAGTCGCGCCGAGCGCGTTTTGCTGACCCGCGTGTTGTTGTGTACCACGCTGCGTAGAAGGTATGACCCCCTCGTCGGGAAACGGCGGAAGCGGTCCCAATTACACATGGACGCAAACGCTTGCTGAAGTGAGTGTTGTACTCAACGTACCCTCTTCAACCACCGCAAAACAAGTGGATTGCACCATCACCGATAGCTCCATCACCGTAAAGGTGAACCAGCAAACATTACTGAGCGGCGCGTTTTCGAACGCAGTGCGCGCCGATGAGTGCTTCTGGCAAATAGATCGCCAAGACTGCACGGTGAGCGTTCATCTTGAAAAAGTTGACACGCTCAACTGGTGGAGTTGCGTGGTAGAAGGACACGACAAGATTGATGTGAGCAAGATACAACCCGATAACAGCAGATTAGATGATTTGGATGGCGAGACCAGAGGAATGGTTGAGAAGATGATGTATGATCAGAGACAAAAGGCGGCGGGATTACCCACCAGTGACGAACAACAGAAGCTCGAACTGTTTGAGAAGTTCAAGCAGCAGCACCCGGAAATGGACTTTAGTCAAGCTAAACTGCAGTAAACGAAGCGAAAACAAATTGCGATGAGGACGATGCGAATGATTCGATCCAGTGTATTTACAAGACATCGCGTTCGACCGACTAATCTAACATAGTGCACCACACGATAGTGTACAACCAAAGCCAACGACAAAAGCTTCAAATTGGTTCCTAACTTGTGGCAGTTGCAGTAGCACTTGCCGCAGCCGCAGCTGCGGTAGCGCTGGCGGCTCTTCGACTTCTCATCTGTGCCTTCACACGTTGTTTTGCGCGCACCATTGTCTTCACAATCGCGTTCACATCCTTCTCGAGCAATCGAACACGATCCTTTAGCAAAGCGCTCGCTCGTTTGCCTTTAAGACCCACAAAGCCACGTTCTCGCACCATGATACCGCCTCTGCGACGCGCCTCTGCAGCGAGCAGCGCCACGCCCACCACGTCGGCGTCCATGGTGGGAGCGGTGCCGGGAACCACGACTGTTCTCCATGTGGACTTGAGCTTCGACGGTAGCGTGGGCGGTCTCTTTGGCGACGTTGGGAACGATTGGAGCAGCGCGCAGGGCAAATCGAGCGGCAACAGCGGCAGAATTGGGCGCATGGTTGCTGGGAAGTTGATCAACTGGGGGGTTTGGCAGAGGGGAAGATAGACTGGCCGAGCAATTGAGCGGGGGGGGGGAGGGTGGTCTGGGCAAGGGATTGACTAATGTTGGGAGAGCACAGATGTTGCGAGCAGGAGCAGCAGCATGCCGAGAGCGCGTGATGTGAGGTAAATATGTAGCTGTGCCGGAGCAGCATGCAGTTTGTATGCACCACGCAAGCACGCTGTCGAGTGGCGATAAAACGACAGCAGCGACGAAAAAAAGAGGGCGCACCGTGGCGTTTTGTTTTGAGCTGTTTTTATTTCAGCGAGTGGGTCTCAAACGCACAACCGTCCCACTCGCGATGCACGCTGCTGGAAAAAATGCGCCGCGTGGATATTTCCGCCCGTGCGCCGCAATTGGTGCGCGGTGGTGGAGGCGTTTTGCTGCGCGCGCTGCGGAGCGCGCAAGGCCACGCGTCGCGCAGCGCGCAGTTGTAGTGGCACAGCGCCCCAACTTACATCTGCCTTTTTTTTTTCTAAATCTCCACGCTGGTCGCTAAAATTATAATTGTGGCCCGATCCAAAGTGCGCAGAAGCTCGAATTGTAATCAGCGGCTGATTGTCGCAGCTGGCGCATTTGTGCGACTTGCACCCACGTCACTGCCAAACGTGATTGGCCAAATTCAACCTACGGAGTTTTGACGCCGAAAATATTTCGTAACTTTTAATTATTTCTGTACCAACCAATCCGAAGTTTTCTCATGGAAAAAGAAAACTTTTCCGGAAACTACGCGTTCGTGTACGTGTAAGTGTACGTGTACGTGTGGATGAGCAGAAGGATGAACGCTCTTCAAGAACAATTTGTACCTTCCTAAATGTAACGTCAATTGCATTGATTTCCGAACCCCTTCGCAGCTGGCTAATGTTTTACACTGACTGCTGGCCAGTGGCCTGTATCATACGCTCATCCCTCTGTTTGTGCTCGTCTCTAATAATACTCTCTATGATACAAAGGTACGAAGGGTACCAAATACGAGCAGTTGCCGTCTGCCCACGAGCCTTCATAGCCGAGTTGTCTCACACATGGCGAGCTCTCACACACCTTCACACTCCCCAACAGGGGCCAGCGCGCATACAAGCGCTCAACCCTGCAAAACAGCGTGAAGTCATAACAGCGCGAAGCTCACATGTGCCAACCAGAGCGCGCGCCCCCGTGGCGTAGCGTGGCACTCGCAAGAGCTTCTGCCGCCCGACGAGCACAACGTACTACTGTACAGCGGTAGCCGCTAGCTCGTCGAATCATCGACACGCGGTGTAGGCATGCGCGCGAAATGCCACCACGCACTGCATTTGCTTCCATGGAAGCACTTGTTTCCACACACCCAAGTTGAGCTCCCGCCAACTATGCTACCAGTATCATACTGTTGGCCAACCCACAGAAGAACGGTAGTGTTACGGATACCCTTACCGCCCCCCTTTTTCGCCACTCTTTTCAAAGAAACCGCCAACTGCGCAAACCCGCTGCCACAGTAAACGCCGATCGATCCCCTACGTCATCTCACTTCATTTGTCATCGCTTTTAAACCGCAGGCCATCCCCCTCGCCGCTACATCCATTCCAGTCCATCGTCAGCCGCGACCATGTCCGTCTGTTTCTTGCTCCGCTTGCTGCTTGTGCTCACCGCAGCCGCCGTAACGCAAGCCGCCTTCATAAACCAGACATGGACTATAACGTACAAGACCGTGCTCCCCGACGGCCGCAAAAAGCTAGTGCCCGTCGTCAACAACCAATACCCTGGTCCAACGCTGCGCGGTAAGGTGAACGACATCGTGCAGATCACCGTCATAAACCGTTTGCCCACTGAGACCACCACCATTCATTGGCACGGCATCAAGCAGACCGCCACGCCGTGGAGCGATGGCGTGCCCGCCATATCGCAGTGTCCCATCGGCCCAGGTGAGACGTTTGTGTATCGCTTCAAACTGGACGCACCCGGAACGCTGTGGTGGCATTCTCACTCCGGTTTGCAAAAGAGCTCCTTGTACGGCGCAATCATCGTCGACGGTGATCAGAAAGTGGTGGGCAGATACAAGGATATTGTGTTGCTTCTCAACGATTGGTATCACGCCAGCGGTGCCGAACAGATTGCTGGTTTGGTGGGCGTACCATTCAAGTGGGTTGGTGATGCGCAATCATTTCTCATAAACGGTAAGGGAGACTTCAACTGCACTGAGGCCGACATCGAGTCTGAAAAATGCGATCCCGAGACAGATGAGAAGGGGCCTCTCATCATCGATGTTGAACCATCCACCACGTACCGCTTGCGAATCGTGGGAGCTTCGTCGCTTGCCTTTCTCAACTTCAACATTGACGCACATTTTCTTCGCATGGTAGAGACAGAAACCACTTTGTTGAAACCATTCAACACAAGGTTTCTTGACGTAGGTCCCGGCCAATCATTCAGCGCGCTGCTACGAACAAAGTCGCTGCGACAATTGCGGAGAACCCGTCGCAACAACGGTAAGTAACACAATAATGCGAACTCCACTGCAAACGCAATACCCGAATGCCCGTTTCTGACAAGCAACACTGCGCGCCATCCAAACTGGAACATACACACAGGTTTGTTCTGGATGCAGACGAACATCCGTCATAGAAAGACCGGACCGCGCGGACTTGCCATTCTTCGCTACAGCAAGAATAGTGGTGCCAAAGAGCCGTTGCGAAGGCCTCCGACGCCTCCCGGGAAAGAAGACATCACTTGGTCACTGAAGCACGCCCGTCGCTTCCGAGCTAGAAGAGTCACCAAACTGCCACGTGCAAACCGCACGTTTGTGTTCCTTGGTACGCAGAACCAACTTCCAAACGAGCGTCTGGTTTGGGCACTGAACAACATCTCGTATGTGGATGGACCATCGCCGATTCTCCACTCGGTCAAACTGGAGGTTCATCGCGACACCAAAACCTATGTGGAGCAGACACGTATCCCAACGCCCTTCGATTACACAAAGAGCCTGTCCAAGAACGGACTGCCGTTGTCGGCAAAAGAAGGGACACAGGTGGTGAAGGTGAAAAAGGATGAAGTGATCGACTGGGTGTTCCAGAACACGGTCTCGTTATCGGGTGCGGACGAAATCCACCCTTGGTAAGTGACAGCGAATTTCCACAATCACACGAGCGCAGCGACGCAATGTATGATACTGACCATGATGAATGTGCGTTGCTGCGGAAGGCATCTTCATCTGCATAACTTTTGGGTGCTCGGATTCGGCGAGTACAACACGGCGTGGAACCGAAGCAGCATCAGGACGTATAACACACGGAGGGCAGTGTCCAGAAACACGGCCATGTTATATCCGGGTTCCTGGACAGTGATGCGAATGAAAGCCGACAACCCCGGTGCGGCCCATTTCCGTAAGTTATACGCTATCCACCGACACGATGGAGCTGCGAAAACAAGCACGTTCATCTAACACAAGACGGTAACCATGGCACCAACGCGACCGCTTTGTGAGCACAGATTGTCACATCTTACCGTAAGTTCCTTGCATGCATCGGCATAGTGAGCGACGCAACACAGAGCGAAAGACTGACTGACGACGATTGCGGTACGCGCGAGACAGACATCTGGTGATGGGGATGGGTTTCGTGGTGCAAATTGGAGACGCGGACGATATCCCGGATGCGCCGAACGGCACGCAGTACTGCGGTACGGTGTCGAAGATCAGTGCGCCACCTGTGCTGGAGCGCGCAATGCGCGGCTGAGCGAGCAGTGGACGCTCTGCGAGAGGGGATGGGGAAGAGCGCGGGAAGAGCGCCAGAGGGGGGAGTTGAGAGGCAGGGATCTGTGGACGCAGGCGGCACGTTTGGGAGCGTCATGTGCTTTGCCGGTGCGAAGCGATGCATCACGCACCGTGCATCGGTGGGAAGAGCACGCATCGACGCGGTCATCGCGCGAGCGCATCGGGGCGATGCACTCGGCGATGCTGGGAGGGGAAATACAGCTGTGATGGTGTGTGACGTGGAACACGCGGACACGTGGGTGAGGTTTACAGCGGGCGGTTTGTATGTTTACGCGAGCGGGGAGGCGGTGACGTTGACTTCCGCCTGCAGAGCGTCGCCACACAACTTGTGGCCGGTTTGAACGTTGTCGGTGATGAACTGCTTTGTGTCGTTGGACAGCGAGCTCCAGCTCTGGATGAACTCGCAGTTGGAGATGATGAACACGCTCTGCGGGCAGCGAGATTCGTCGCTCAGCTTCGAGTTGAGCGTAAACAGATATTCTTCGTCCCGTAGCAAAGAATTGACGCCACATTGATTGACGTCGATACTGGTCTCCATGAATGCTACCTCGTCCTCCGGCATGCTTCCTCTCAACAGCTGGATCACGCGCGCGATGTACGTCAGTCGACCGTCGATGCGATCCGTCTGTGCGTCGCAGAAACGTCCCACGCAGTTGTCGGTGATGGCCACGATCTTGGCGCGGAACGCGGTGCTTGACGTGCAGTATGCGCGCTCGAAGCGTTGCGCGATACAGCTACAACAATAGACGTCGGTGAAAAGCATGCTCGTCAGCCATAACAACAGCACCCGCTTCATGTTTGCACGGCTTGTTGCGGACGCGCGCGCAGCCGCGACGGACGGTTGTGGATGCGGGCGGTGCGTTGCTTTTTTTTCTGGTTGTCGACAGCGGATGCCGGATGGCGTTGGGCACACTTGTACGTAGGCGCTGATAGTGGGGGCAGTGCGCACGGAACAGCGTGGCTTCAGGCCCGTGCCCAGGCGCGGTGCAGCGTCACCATGCGCATGGTGCTTTCAAGCGCACGCTCACTTTACTGAAGGGCTCTCTCGAGTGCACATTGTGCCGTGGCGACAAGCTTGTCGCCGCACACTACTTTGTGATTCTACTTGCATCATGCACCCACCCCCGTTCCTCGCCGACCGCGGTGCAAAGCAGACCAGCACGTAGATACATGCCAGAAGCGCGGCGAGACAAAGCGCGCCGTAAGCGACGCCAACATATCGATACCACCAGCCCGTTATTCCTCAGCAGCAACAAGTTTTCTTATAGCACTTCTTCCGATAACAACACTTCCTGGGCGGACATGGCGGACATGGCGGACATGGCGGACATGGCGGACATGGCGGCGGCTCGGGGCATGGCGGCGGCTCCGGG
>JASCIV010000128.1:0-42344 GCA_030374735.1 Gracilaria caudata
CGTGAAGGGACAGCGCGTCAGAATCCGCAAGAAGCGGACGGCAAGGGAGTTGAGACTTTGTTCTGTTGTGTAACGTTCGTCCCACGCATTACATCCGCGCCCACGCCCGCACCAACCCCCTCGTACTTCGCACCCTGCAACCCCTCCACCACGCCGTCCCCGCAGCCTGCACTCTCATCCGCAGGGTTCAACAGCGCTGCAATCGCGACGCGTGGCGCGGCCGAAAACGGGAAGCAAGCCTCACAAGCGGGGTCCGAACACGATGGCGAATTAAAACGATAATGCAAACATCGTCTTCGTCGGTGACACTCTCTCGCCGCAAATCGTTTCGCGCAAGACATACCGCAGAATCGCCCGGACCCATACGACCCATCAATGGGCGCGGAGCAATCGCGACAGGTAGAATTCTTACTCGGCGCCCTAGACGTCATGATTGCAAACAACAAGCGAAGCGACAAGAAGGTAGGGCGGCTCTTTCCGGCCCGCCCATCTCAACGTTATGTACAACGGCGCGCTTGCGCGCCGCACCAACGACAAGAGCCGCGTGATATCGTTAAGCGACACGTCGAACGTGTCTTCGACATGTGCCACCCCGCATTACAGTACGCTCCAGTTGCATGTTGCTGGCTGTGCCTGAATTGCGCCCAGCCTGTCCACAGCTTACATCTATATATAGAAAGGTGCGTAAAAAAAGCCGAGGTTCGGTAGCGTGCAGCGGTCTCACACGTCGCCTACGCGTACAGCTGTGCGTTTTTGGTTGGATCTTCGTCGTGTTGCGTCTCCGCGGATCACCGGCGCTTTTCTTCAATCCAAAATGGCGCGCTTTTTCGCGCGCATGCCATGCACGTCATGCATGCGAACAGTGCGCATTTCTATCTCGAGCAGTGCCATTGCACCTCGCCACTGCAAGGGTACAACTCATTTCTCTTCCTTCTACACGCGGTGCTGACCCCCATCCTGCAGGATTGTGCACTCTCTTCTTCGTGTACTGATGAGGAAGCCTATCAGAGTTCCCGCTCAGTACGAGCCGCAGGTGCGCGGTCGTCGTGACGCACAAGCGCTCGTAATCGTGTTGGATACGCACACACCCTCCGCTAAAGTGTTCGAACAGCTCAAGAGTGCCGCCTCACGCCTTGCGAGGACACGTCTTATCTATAATGTTTCGAAGGATGACCTCATATCCGTCATCCGCTCGGGCTCTGACGTTACCAGCAACGCGTTAAACAAGGACAAGGAAGGTGGTTATAGCGGTATTCAAGTTGTCGTTCCGCCGGCCACTCGAAGTCTTCTGGCCGTCAAGGCTCTTGTCGATTCTCAGCAGGGAACTAAAACGAGCAACCTTTTAGACATTCTTGATGTTTGTGGCTTCTATCTTTCGTTGACTGCAGCTAAACGCGCGAGGGAAAATCGCGTTATCCTGCTCACCGCAGGGCGCTGCGTGTATCGTCAGCTGGACGACGAGAAAATAGAAGACTTCAAGCAACAATGCATCCTGTTTAGAGATGAAGCAGGCATTAAGGTAGACATCATTTATCATTGTTCAGCTCAACGTGCAGAACAGATCGCCGATCTAGAGCAGCACTTTGCGCAAATCGAAGATGATGTGCCTGTTCAACAGGTAATCGATCATTGCAAAAGCAACGAACTTGCTTTTCTCTTTCTAATCACCAAGATCACAAATGGTAACCTATTGCCGTATGAAGAGGCTGTACCGCTCGTTGATGTGCCTACCCCAAAGATTAAGAGAGCCGTTGCCAAATTCCGCGGAGTGCTCAACATAGCAGATGTTGTCAAGATTCCTGTCAAACGCTATTCGCACGTATATGCAGCCAAGCATCCCCCAGGCAAAAAGCTTTCTTGGATCACTTCAAAAGCAAAGAATGAACCAGTTCCGGTGCTCACCGAGACTCAGCGTGTTGCTTCTGCCAAAGATGACGCTCCTTTGGAAAAGGAAGATATAATAAATGCATATCCATATGGACCGGAACTAGTTCCAGAGAGCAATGAAGTCGACAAGTATGCCTGGTATATACAGCTTGAGAAGGGTCTTCATGTAATAGGATTTGTTCCACAGCACTCAGTTTCTCAGAAAATATTTCTGTCTCAGGTAGATGTCATCATTCCGATGAGTGGCTGTGAACCGGCTCAGCGACTAATGCGAAGCCTTGTGCTTGCGTTGGCCGCGGAGAAAATGGGCATACTTGCAAGGTCTGTTGTCTCTGAAAGGGGAGCGCCATATCTTGCATATCTCTGGCCAAGAGTCGAGGTTCACGAAGAAACTGGGAAGCTAGAGAGGTGTTTTCTGTTTGTAGCGAACATCCCTATGAAGGAAGATATCCGACACTTTTCTTTCGCAAGTCTTGATGATGTGCAAAAAGATATTCAAAAAGACGCTATTGATGCTATGGACAAGTTCATTTCCAGCGCGCTCGTAGATACGGATGAGGATGCAATGGATGACTCTGACGATGAAGACGAACCAATATGGCCCCCAGAACTTTCCAACCCAAATTTGGATTGGTTTCACACATGCATTATTCACAGAGCTCTGACTGGAGCGGAAGGAACCGATTTTCCACCTCTTTCTCAGTGGCATCTGGATATCATGGATCCGATGCACTTCTTGAAGAAGTCGCACAGGGAGCAATTTGAGAAGAACCTTGAAGCTTTGAACGAAGTTCTCCCGCTAACTCCAGCTCTACGCAAAGAGAAGAAGTTCAAGCCCGTCCATGAGGCGGTTGCTGGAGACGACGCAGTCCTCCAAGATTATCTTCCGAAAGATGACACAGAGGAGCAAGAGAGGATGGTCGTGAATGAGGAGGAGGACATAGGAGACGTAGAAGCCGGGTACGACCGTGAAAGTTTGCGTGATTTGGATGATGTTGCTTCTCAAATAACAGATCTTGGAGTAGAGGATGTGAGCGAAGAGCGTCCAGAATCAGACTTCGCAGCTTTGGTGAAGAAAGGACAAGTTCGGTTTGCATCAGTATCAATGATTGTCATTATCCGACGCCTGATTAGAGAGGAGAAGGACTTTGAGAAAGCAATACGGTGTATCAAAGTGCTAAGAAAGGCCGGCGTACAAAACAAGCAACCTCAGATATTTAACAACTTCATCTCTGATCTAGTGAGTCGATGCAGTCAAGAAGATTCGATCGCCAAACCGACCAAGAATTTCTTTATTCAGCTAGGAATACGTGGCGAAGCTCTCAGTGTTAGTGTTATTCCATTCAAGGAGAACCCCAAGGAGCAAGGAGTTAATCCATCTCACATTCGCGTTAGGAAACACCTGGAGCGGTTGTCGTCCAAGGTCAAAGAACTCACGTCACAAGCGAAACAGGAACCATCGCTAAGTGCCATTGGTAGCGCTGAGTCGTAATACATTATTAGAGGTACAGTGTAACATAGAAGAAGCCAATGGGCTACACATCCGGTTTAGACCAGCTATTGGGGCTTTACTAGGCGGAGTTAAACTTGGTAAGGTTGAATGAAAGGGACATTTGTGGGGTATAGCTTCCAACTCGTTCCCTTTAGGAGTGAACATGTGTAGAACGTTACCTTTGGGGTGCTCCAAATTTGTAAACAGTCAGCCCCTGATTGTACTGAAGGATGCTAGCCCATTACAATATCAACTGCGTGTTGAGCTTTTTGGTGGATAGGGACGTTACTCTGTTCAGAGCACCAGGGCACCGTATACCCCCTGGGGAATACTCTTCGTATGACAGTTTGTTTGTTTTTGCCTAAACACCTGTCGTGGAATGTACCATTTTCGGAGTTCGGCGAGATGAGTCATGCGCAAACGAGTAGTGAATGTGCGTAGGTTTTCCTGGCGCCTTGGAATAAGGGTCGACAGACTATAAAGAAGAAGAAGTGCGTAGGTTTGCTTAGTCGTCAAGAACTTAATTTAATCAAATTGCCTCGCCAGAGAAGTGATCGGGATCAACGCTTTGCTCAGTTCTGACAAGCCACTACCTATTCACGCGACTCCGATCGCCGTGCTCCAAGAAGTCAAGACGCAATACCTGATTAGAGAAAATGAAGAGTCAAAGCATAAGTGTTATCGGTAGAGTCGGTGCATGTTTTCGTTCGCACTTACGCTCACGTTCTCTATCCAGCATCGCCGCGGCGCACTCTTCATGGTTCAAGATCCCAGAAGAGGGAATGGTTTGTTTTCATTCTCTCCCATAGCCTTCTACAATTTCGTCAATCTGACAATTCCGAGAATCCAATGTTTCTATCTCCCGCGAAACTATCTGTAGAAAAGTTTCGAGCTTCTCGCAAGAGGTTCAGCATTCTTTGTGTCTGGACCGACCACAGGAGCTCTTATTGCCCTGACTTCTGCACATGTGACTGCTCCCCACAGATACGAGAATTACTTTCCACATGAGTGGTTGCGTCATGTGCAGGATAGAAACTGTAGAAGTCTGATTGAAACAAGAAGCAAAGATGGGAGGAAAGTAAATTCTACAATATGCAATCTACCGCTTCCATCAGGGTTTCGGCATTCTGCTCTGGATGTGGCTGCCTTTGTTCTCGATAAGCGCTCGGAAGAGCTAATTAGAAGCCAGGATATATCTATCTTAAAGATAAGTGGTGCTGAACCCAAGGTTGGGGCAGAAATAACGATAGGGGGGTTCCGATTGCTTGGAGAAAGCGGCTCGGGAACGGAAGCTGTGGTCGAAGCACCTATGGATGGCGAAATATCGGAAATCATGAAGTCACGTATGTTTGTAAACACTGGAGAGATTGAAAGTGAGATGGGAATGTGTGGCGGACCAGTTGTTTTCAAGGGCAGTCCAAATACGTGCCTTGGGATTTTAGAAGGGCTTGTGCCTCGCGTTGAAGAAGGTCAAGAAGCTGGAGAAATGCATCGTCGCGTTTCGGGACATTCAGTCATTATTACCGCTCGCGAACTGAAAAGGTTTTTGCACGATGTAGAAACAGAAGTAGGTCGAAGCGGTAATGTGGAACAAGCGAAGAAATGAACTCTTCACGAGTGTAGCATTCGTATCTATAATACAGGCTGCCGTATATAGGTCAAAACGTTTTCAAAGTTTACTTCTCGAACAGAGCACCAAGGATGGTAATCACGACGACTTGGATCGGTCTTCCTGTTCTGCTGGAGAGCCGAAGCGAATGGTTGAAAAAACGGACGATAGGAAGGCATCGTCTTCGTTTTGCTTCACTTGTTGTACGGCACGACGATTCACGCGACGCGGAAGCTTCTTGCGGTGAGAACGAGCGAATTCATTGTTACGAAGTCTTTTCTCCTTCTTGAGATCACGTCGACAACGCATGGTCACGGGGCCCACTACGGGCGCATTGGATAGTCCTCCTGCTTTGCTTTGTGACAGAGGACAAGTTGAGAGTGACACCGCGGAAGCTGCGGGGAGTGGTAGAGAGTTTACGAACGCTGAATTCATGGTGGAGAGGATGATGCCAGGGGAGCAGGGATCCAATGACCGAAATGTACAGCTTTGCCTGTTGTAGATGGAATCTTGAGTTGATCACGCAGCAGAATACTATTCTCGATTGAATGGAAAGAGGCTGATGCTCAATCTCGCAGGTGGTAAGTGCCGGGCGTCCAGGTTGCGTACCAAGTAGTCGAGTAAATGCGGGCGGAGATCTCGGTGAGATAAAGAGCTATTGTGGACACGAATTGGCGGAGCATGAGACTGCTCTAGGCCCATTATTTGGTAGCGGTTACCAGCAATGGCTCGGGCTACGGCAGTTACCTTATTCTCCGATCTGCTGTAAAAGAGATCTGGTCTGCCGAATTGAATTTGAAGATCATTCCCCGTTTTTGCTCTGTTCTAAAAGTGCATCATGTTCGCCGAGTGTCCAGACCCTATTTGAAGCAGCGTCAAGTGGCCACCAACTGCTATTCTTGTTTTCTTGTAGCCTAGACACATGTTCTCTCATCCTAGATATATTCACAGGATCCTGAACGCTCACCAGGAGTAACACTTGCATGAGCGGTTCGTCTTCCTTTCATATCACCGCCGTTACCCCATCATATTGTCAATCGTGACTAGCAATGAGGCGGGACCACGCGGCAAGTTTATCTTTGACCTCTCTTTGCGCTCGACTACGTTCCGCAAGATTGAGTCGTTCAGAACTTAAATCGATACTGGAAGAGCACAAAGATGATTTGCTACGTGCCGTCAGCATTCAAAAAATTGAGAAGAAAGCTGATCTTAACTATGTTCGATACCGCAAGGACGTACCAGACTCTGTCGACTTTCCACGACCCACAGACGCGGAGCTTGACTTCATCCCGTCTATTGAAAAGGAGTTGTCTCTAAGTCAGTACGATGCTGCCTTGCTGCTGCGAGATTATCTTGCCGATGCTGAAGTCGATGAGGTTTCTGATATTCTTCGCTTTCAAACTGATTTTAGTACTGTTGTTCCTCTTCAGGCTCTCGAGCAGTTTTGGAAGAAACAAAAGCGAGCTGCATTTTCTTCTCTTACGACGATTCTTATTCTTTCTCAAAAGGAAGAGGGTCATTTATGCTGCGAGGAGTTTTCAGATTTTGTGTTGACCAACAAAGAGTTTATTCAAAGCATGATTTTAGGCAGTGTTATTGCCGTGCTCGAAGCCCAAAAGAAGGAAAGCGCTTCAACTGTGAGCACCATCGGGGTCGTAGAGCATTGGTGGGTTATGGAATCATTATTTGCGTTTTCTGTGGTAGTAGGACTTGACATACAGTCAAAGGTTAAAATCCTTTCCAAGTTTGCAGAGCTTGTACAGGCACGGAAGAATCCACTGACTCATTCCCAAGAGGTTCCTTCGCTTTCAAACGCCATCATAGACGGCGTTGAAGGTACAGTTTTGTTTGCTGCTTCTCTTAATTGGTCGAATGATCTCTCGTCTATAACATATCCGGAAGACCCAAATGAGGACGCTATGGCAGAAGGCGAGGAGCACTATGCGTCGTTAACCAAGAAAGCACAGGCGGATGTGGAAGTACTCAATATGCACTACGAATCACTTCATGTTGCTCCGTTCGCAGAAAATGCGCTTCTCTGTCTTTCCTGGTCGTCACGAGTTCAATTTCTTTCCACATACGGTAAGAAGAAAAGTTCATCCGCAGCACAGATGGGTCCGAACGGGGTGACACATATGGAGTATAGTCTTAGCGCAAATGTTTTTCGCATACTTCAAGATATCTCTGGAAGGCACCTAGATATCAGTGAATCATTGGAAGTGTACCTCTTTAGATGCTACTGGGATGATATGGCGGCGTTTTTAACCATGTTTCCCCCGTCCAACTTTACATCCTCACAAGTGATGGAAATTGTACAACTTTCATCAGCAGTTCTGACTCGGAGTGGAGAGAGCACATGTGCTGACATTGCTTGTACGCTGTGGCAGGGTATGGAGTTTGGATCTGATTTCAAAGGGATTAATGTACTTCTCAACCTCGCTTCAGGTATCTTTCCACTCTCATATCTGCCTCTTATCAAGTTGTTGTCTGTCCTTGTTAATGACAAGAAAAGTGCGGCTCATGCAACCTTTTATCTTGAAAACTGTCTGGAGACAGTGACCGAAGTGTCAGATGGCTATCGAGAAGCGCTTGTTGTGATTGACGAAGAGCCGGAACACATATGGCAATCTCTTGCAGAACAACGAGGTCACGAAATCAATCGGATTGCGTCAACTTTTGCAATGGTTCAACCGGCTGAGGGTGATATTGTATTTGTTCAGTGCTCAGCTGATATTCCGGAGGATAGGTATAGATCAGTTCTACCGCGCGGTTCTGTTGGTGTTGGAAGTATGGCACATTCTGTCGTAACATGGTTATGTCCCTTCAATGGCTTTGACGCAGTGTTGTACATTATAGACATGCTTCGGAGAATATTGGTTGAAGATGATATAAGTTTGAGCTCAGATGAGGCCGTTGTGGAAGAACTAGTTTCATCTGGTTTAATAAGTATGACGCTGATTGACCGTCTTTGCGGAAAGGCATCGTCGATGCTTCATGGTCACATCACACAGGACCTACGGCTCACCAGCTTGATCGCAAAAATTTTTGGGGAGCTTGCTGATCCTTCAGAGAGGGTGCTGAACTCATGGCTGTCCAAAGAACGTCATGAGATGCTGCTCACAGCTTCGGCATCATGTTTGGCGTCAATCGCTATTGGGTCTCGCGATTGTGCTGTGATTGCTTTAGAGCATCTCGAATCCGCGCAAAGGGGCATGCCTCTACGCACTGCTATGGCAACTCTTGGTGAGGGTGCATTTCCAGCCCTTGCAGCTATTTCCAGAGTTACCGACGCTTGGTCGGCGACTGGATCCCCATCAGAACGCATAATGGATGTCTTGCGAACGGCCTCGCAATCTCCGACGCAAAGGGCGTTGTGGGAATTTCTTGAACGTTTCCGCGCCAGTCAGAAGAAGATACACGACTTTCTAGCTTCAACAGCGCTGCCTCTATGGCTGACAACACCCCGATACGAATCGACACTGCGACAACCAGCGGAGCTTCATTGGCTCCTACCTGCATGCAGCTTGCAATTCTTTTCTTGCAGTCCTGAATTGCTGCTGAGGGAGTCAACGGTATGTGCTGTTTTTGGAGAAGTTGTAACTAGCTGCTGCAAACTCAAGATTTTGGAAGAAGCCGATACATTTCTATTTCCTGCATTGTGTGCCGGACTGACGGCTTGCGTTGAAGCACTACAGTTACGGAATGCAACTCTGCAAGCCAAGAGGGGCAAAGATTCGAACTCTGACGTGTCTTCCGATGTTAATACTCCAACCTTACTCGAACGTGTTCTACTGAGCCCAGAAGTGATCTATGCAATGAGCATGATCGCCTCTGGAAATGTTGGTATTCTCTCATCCGCAGAGTTTTACAAGAGATGGGAACGATCTCAATTTAAGCATTTGTTTAACACCATCGACAGGGATAGGCTGCTGAGCTTAACTGGGGTTACTGAGACAGTAGATGATCAATATGTTTCTGGCTGGCCTTCATGGATCGCGGATATGAGCGCGAGATGCCTTTCATTGCAATTCTCATGTCTAGGACAGATTTCGAGAAACGGATCAACGATTCAAGTTCCGTGGCCGAGTCGACACAAATCAGCGCTTGGGTTTTGGCGTGGCGGTGGGGATATTGTTTGTAAAGGTTTTGCTCGACGTATTCGAGAGGAAAGATCGGTAGCCACGATTGAATTGCTAATGCAGATTCTCTCTAGCGGACAACGAGCGGCGGCGAGATCTTTAATGGGGCCTTTCAGAGGAGATGAGTCTTCCGCGCGAAAATCGCGTAGAAGGCGTTCTGTTCGTTTCAATGTTCCCAAGAACAACGCGAATGGTTCATCAAATCCGACGAAAGTCTCTCATGAAAAAGATAACGTCGGTTCTTCACCCGAAAGAAAAGAAGACCAGGATGCCAAACACAAACAAGAAGTTGAACAGTTTGAGATTTTCCGCGCCGTTATCGAGTGCCTTTCAAAGTGTCAAGAAGAATTTGTTTCTTCAATGAGAGAGAACAGGCTTCCAGATATTGAAGAAGAGCGGCATCCAGCATTGGTTCTTGGTCACGTCTCAATGTGCATGGCTGCATGTGTGCGCTTTCTGCGAGTCGGGAGAGAATCGCACTATAGCACATGGTTTCAGAATTGTTGGGACCAGCTTGGAGTCTGGAAAGTGCTGTCTAACATGTTGAGGTGCAGCGGGTCTCGCTCCAAACCTGCAGAAGGATTGGATTTGGCAGAAGCCGTATCAGTTCCATACAATATTCTGGACAACACAGAAATCCAGAAAGTCCATGATAAGCTTCAGTCCAACCCATCTGAGATTGACAATGTCTTACGTGAGCTTCGTATGTCTGTCGATGTAGCATCAATTTGGAAGTCTATTGCTTCAGACGTGTTACTTCTCTTCTGCGGCGACATCACGGAAAAGTCAACGACGCAATTCAATGCCAAGAACGAAATTCTCAACAACGACAAAGGGAAAGGTATTCGAGAATCTTTGTCGTTGTTCTCCGCCGTGTTTACGGAGCGTTGGATGCATGTGCTTTTGGATGTCGATGGGTCCTTCACAAGTCGACCATTCAAAGAGCTCCAGAGTGTACCAACACACGTAGCTCAGGAAGGTTCACCAAAGAAGCGGAGAACTAAAAACTGTTCAGCGTCAGACGAAACGGAGATTCATAGTATACTTCGAGACTTCTCCAGGCTGGTTGGTCTCAGTAATAGCACTGTTCACGGCTCACATTTGCTTAATCAGTGCAGGCGAACTGGAGATACTAGGATGCGATATGGAGCTGAATATGCGTTTGATGTTCACAGGGTTCGGCGTTTCTTGCATATCTTTGATGTACCGCAACACTCTGCTTTTGAGTTACTGATTAGAATTATCCGATTGAATATCGTTCTGACGAGGAGGGATGTTCAAGTAGAAGTGACATCGTCCTTTTGCGCAACGTCGGTCGCCGCTCTGCAAGCCGACTCTTCATCTGGTGGTCAACCTCAAGGAAACTCAGGTCAGCTGACATACACCAGTCCTCAGTTTAGCGGAAAGCTTTGTCGATTTCTTTCTCGGTCCTTGGTATGCTTGTCGCCTCGCCCAACAACTTCTTCTCACACCTTAACAATCGCATTAGACTTTTCTAAGCTTATGATGTCACTCTCTGCACGATTGACGAAAGATGAGCTGACGGTGCCAGTATTGACGAAGATCACGTTTTCAAGCCCTCCAGGTGACAGATCTCGAGAATGTGGGTTGTCTCCGGTTGCCCAGATCTGCACTTTTGTATCGATGATGCTTCAAAGTTTGAAAGGGGAAAGAGATAAGGGTTATGAGTCAAAAATTGATGTGATCAGGTGGCTCCTTTTGAGTGCCTGTAGACTGCTCAAGGGTAACGCTTTCAGTGAGGCAGAGGACAACAGAGTGCTGTACTCCACAGCTTTGCTTGCCTTGGAAAATGCTAGAGGTAACGCAAAAGTCAACACTGCGGCTGCAGTTGCTTTGTCATCGGTCATAGAGGATGGTGAGAAGAGGGATTCTGAAGCGACTTCAAACTTCTTCGACGAAGAGGCTATCTCCCTGATTTTTTCGTCCATATCTGCGTTAGAACAATCCTCTCATAGGGGTGATCGAGATGCCTATTGCGAGGCCACAGCAAACTTGTTGCTGATCGTTGCCCGAGTTCAGTTCTTGTCTCGAACGTCTTTCAGTTTGAATACCAATTCTTTTGCACTACGACAGTTATGTCGCGGAAGCATTCAGGCATTCCTGCCTTCTGGTTCGGGTGTAATTCTCACTTACGACGCATTGGGAGAGTCCCGCGATGCAACGCATCAAGTGTGGTGCGCATCTCTCCATCTCGCAAGCATAGTTATTCCAACCGAAGAGGAGGTTGAAGCCCACATGTTGGACAAGGAGATCTTGTCGAAGGACGTCTTAGAGTTTTGCTCAACACACGTTTGGAGAATAACGCAGGACTCGCTAGACTTGCATGGAGATTGGCCACGGGAGGATACTGTTCGCACAAGAACTCCTGGAGCCATCGGATTCGGGTCTCATGGGTCAGCAAGACATCTGACCATCGCAAGAATTGAAGAGGCAGAGCTGGCAGCGATGACACTGATGAAGGTCTCAAGTTTTGCTGTTGAGCTCAAAGATAAGCTTCCGGACTTGGCTCACGAAGTGCTGAGAGCTCTCTCCCATTTTGTGAGCCGTGTGATTCGACTTCTTCGCGCTGAACCTGTTGAACGATGGGTGCGCCCTGTGACCAAGCGGGAGAAAGATCGCAGCCATCTTCTTCGTGTGGACAAGGATTACGTGCCAAACAGAACAGAAGTCCTCTACCGGAGTTCGAGCACGCCATCTAGTCCTCTACCGAGTTATGGGGGTAAGCTAACTCCTCCGAGAAGATCTCCATCTCAGGCCGTGAGGGAGGCTCTCGGGGGATTCCGTGTTGGTCAGAGTCTGTACCCACCTTCGCCAGTTGCAACAACCCCTCGCCGTTCTTTATCTCCTGACCCTGAGGTGAAGTTATCATCCCCCCAGTCAAGATGGGACATAAACGACCTTGGACTGATAACAAGAGGTGACTTGTCATTCGGTGAAGAAGCATCACATTCTCTGCTGAGAGCGTTATCGTCTGCCATGTGCGCGTTAAGAAAGTTCTCGGGAGCGTTGGATACTATGTTTTTCCGCGCAAACATGTCATCGCATGAGGATCTACCTGGAATTGGTGTGCTAATGAGCGTTCTTAGCTATGCGTGCAATGAGCTTCGGTCGAGAGCAGAAGGGAAACGACGAGAACATTTAATTAGTCTGGTGGAGAATGGAATGAATCTTCTAATCACTCACACTCTTGGGTATGAAGAACAAGGAGAGCTGTCGCAAGGGGTGAAAGACGAATTACGAAGCCGAACAAGCACGCTGCTATCAAGAGTGTCGCGTGTTAAGCCACCGCTTCCTCAAGGTACGCTTGTTCAGAACCCGCTGGTCAAGGGTTTCTTGTACAGTCTACGATAGAGTTTGGGAGGGATTAATTGATTGTTTCCGCTTCCCCCCCTACAAGCCTGATAAAGTCAGAAGAGCTTATTCATCCTTCCTCGGAAATGTTTGTACAGAGTCCTTCCAAATCGTTTAGCACCGTCGTCATTCGTGTTCATAGTCAGCTCCGCTGCCGTACTTCACTCCTTCTACGGCGCGATCAAGCCAGAACTGTTGCTTGACGTTGAGAATGTTTGCTTTCTTGGATGCACGTTGGAACAGCTTCAAGACGGGGAACACAGCTGCGTAGCCAAGAAGCGCAAAGAAGTGACGACTCCATCCCACCAACTCTTTCAAACCGAGAAAGAACACGACACTGAAGGCTAGATCTGGTCTTTTCACACTCATTACCATGATAGTGTTCAATAAACCTTGCGCCATGACGACATCGCGCAGGAATGGAAGTTGAACTTTTTCACCTAGAGATGCCATTGCTTGCATGTTTGACCACAACACTTCATTTATGCCATATTCGTCGAGTAGAGGTCCAGCTGTTTTCTGTCCCGGCTGTACAGACATGGCACGATTGAACAATCCGGTCACTGACAAAGACGGAGAGTACCACAAGACGTTTTGTAGATAGTTACGTGTAAGCAGAGAATCATCTCTGAGTTGAAGGGCGTCATCAAGAGCATTTGTGATTCTTGTCAGATGTCTCAGGCAGCATCCAAAGCCACCAAAGCTAATAGGAGATTGCAGACCAGCAGCATCACCCACAGGGATAATGCGGTTCCACTTCACTTTCGCAGGACTACTCTTATAGAAGGATGGGAAAGCGCCAAATAAAACTCTTTTCACCTTCATGTCATTCACGTCAATTCCCTGATACTTCGGAAGCTCCTGTATATAATCCTCAAGAGCCTCGGTAAGACTATGGCGTCGTTCATCGCAAGGACCGTAAGCAAACATATAAGTCGTGCGAGTATCGGCTTCTCGTTGCACGGGGAAAGCCTCCCAAAAGTACTGTGTGCTTCTGCGCTGATTGATAGGTTGAGAAGAATAAATCAAATCCAGAGACCCTTTTTCATCCCACGGTCCACTCATACAACTTCCAACCACTACACAAACGCCGTCTGGTTTCTTCCCATTCCTCGCTTGTTGAGCTATGGGAGAAAACGAACCCATCGCATCAATGAGCAGTCTCGAAGTCAAGGTGATGCTCTCATCGGTATCAACCCCAGGCAGACCTGTTCCGCCGGCTCCTAGTGCGCCTTTCACTCCTTGCGAAAGTTGTTTGCGAACAGTAATCACCGTAGCATCTTCGCCAACGACAACGTTCTTTAGACTTGCGAATTCGTAAATCACACCACCAAGTGTCTCAAAAGTGTCTCTTGCAAGCTGAATGAGCACATCAGGAGCCACTCCCACGTTGAGCACATTTGAAACACGAAGCGGTTCGTCACCTTTTGAGCGAGTTGCAAGCTGGATGCGACCAGGGTGTTCAACTTCAGTGACAATGACTCGCTCCAACTGTTCCTCGCTCAAAACACCTTCCCTCAGCAACGCGTTCATCTCCGAGCGCGACGTGTTCCACTCCTGCGCGCGCCCTACGAGCGGACCACGTTCGATCACCGCCACTCGCCACCCCCGCCTGGCGAGCGCCACGGCATGAAGAATCCCCAGCGTGCCGCCCGCCACGATAACATCGTACATTACCTCCTGTTCAGGCGCAAGCACGCGTCTGTGGCGTGTCTGCACGACTTGCGGAGGTGAGCTTGCTGACGAATTGCTCTTCATTCGCTCGTAAAGACTGTCTGCGCGTTGCAATGATTGAAGAGGGTTTCCCTCCGAGGCGCTCTGCAGAAACTCATGGAGACGTCGTGAAGGCGTGGGAACAGTCATGAGAATGTGTCCGGACGAGTTGGCACACAGACGTGGCAGAGGCGGCGGTGGCCTCGCCAGCGGCACAGACTGCGAAAAGCAAGGCATGGAAGTTCGAGAAGCGCGACGGCGATCCATCTCGAACGACAAGCGACGCGTTCCGCTCTTCACACCCATTCAGTCAGCAGTATCAGCAGCACTCAACGCGGGTTTAGTACGGCGTGAAGCAATGGCTCGGCAGTAAGAGAATGGGCGAGAAGCAAACGCGGTGCACATATTAAGCAGTCCAATGGATAGCACAGCGGCGACGCCTTCGCATGCACTCCGCACCGACTTCCTCCCGCCGACAAAGGGCGCAATTTGCGGCACAGAACGAGCCGCGCTCGCTGTACACATGAAATGCACGGACTTGTGAGATCACGCCACGAGCGGCAAAAGGCGCACGCGCCGTTGCCAAGAAAAAACTGGCTGTCGCCTAAAGCCGCGCACAAAAATCGTGGCATTCGGCTGTTTAAATGCGCTTTTGCAACTGCCAATAGATGCGCTTGAGCCGGCCGTTATTGGCGGCTGCAAATCTAATGCATAAAGCTCGCGCCAATCAACCGCGCCGTCCACGCCGTCGGACGAGCCACAACCCTAACAATTGCCCGACCGAAGCTGCCCACCGCCGGCGCAAATTCACCCACGCTCGTTCAGGTTCGTCGCCTTGGGCGATACGCAGCAACGAACAGGAACGACCGCCACGAAAACGTCCTATATACTTCTACTACCCGTGAGACATCGTTCCGAATAGAGTAGAAACCGATTCCTCGCGATGCACGCGGCTAATCGTCTCCGCCATTAGCGTGCCGATCGACAATCGCGTGATGCACGGCAATGCCTCCATCTTGTCCTTGCTGAGCGCAATCGAATTTGTGATCACCAGCTCCTCGATGCACGACTTCTGAATGCGTTCCACAGCGGGGCCCGAAAGTACCGCATGAATGCAGCAAGCACGGACACTTTTAGCGCCTTTCTCCTTGAGAGCGTCCGCCGCCTTGGTCAGAGTGCCGGCTGTATCCACCATATCATCTACAATGATACAATGCCGATTCTCCACCTCTCCAATGACGTGCACCACGTGAGCCACATTCGGTGCAGAACGTCGCTTGTCAATTATAGCCAGCGCGGTGTCCAGCCCTTTTGCTAGCAGTCGCGCACGTTCCATTCCGCCTGCATCCGGTGACACAACCACAATATCGCTCTTATCCTTACTGCTCTTAAACCACTCACAGTTCTTCAAGTAGTTCACAAACACCGGAACCGCAAACATATGATCCACTGGAATATTAAAGAAGCCCTGAATCTGTCCGGCATGTAGTTCGAACGCCAGTACACGGTGCGCACCAGCAGTCTGGAGCAAGTCCGCAACAAGTCGAGCCGTAATAGGCACTCGTGGAGCATGCTTTCGATCCTGTCGACTATATCCGTAGTACGGCATAACCGCGGTGATTCGTTTTGCAGACGCTCGTTTCAACGTATCAATCAGCACCAACAACTCCATCAAATGGTCATTCACCGGCGGTGAAGTAGGTTGCACAATGAACACGTCCTTACCACGAACATTATCTTCAATCGCCACGCGCGTTTCGCCGTCCGAGAAGCGCGACACCACCGCCTGTGTCATGCAAACCTTCAGATGAGTTGCAATCTCCTTGGCCAGTTCCCTGTTTGCATTTCCCGACACGACGCGAATCTCATAGTTGAGAGCCTTGTCCAGCTCCATCAAATTGGTGGTACTCAACGAAGCACTGCCGTTAGCACTCCCGAAAAGATACGGCTGATCAGATTCGAGCGGAACCTGAGCGCCCTCTTCGCTCTTCTGCACCTTGACCGTCATCTCTCAAACCAAAAAGCAGCAAAAAACGTTGCTGGGAGCGCCACACAAGCACAGCACAGCACGGAACGCAACCAAGCGGCCCGCCGAAGGCTTTCACCCCGCCAAAAAAGCCGCTTTCAAGGCAAGCACAGTCGAAAAACTGCTCAACACGCAGGGGCGCGACCAAGCAAAATATCATACAGCACGCAGCACTACGAAAAGCCTCCCAGCGCAGAGTGCGCTCACACCGCGAACGAGCACAAACGCGCTTGCGCGCAGAAAAGCCTCCGCGAGATCGCCGTCGCCCCGGCGGCGCGTTCACCTACACACCAACACAGTCAGTGTGCAGTGTGTGGGTGCACACGCGTCTACGGTCCCCCCCGTACGTGCCACACACGCACAGTGCACTGTGCCAAGCCACCCTGCGGTGACCGCGTCGAGCCGCTCAGAACGCGCCATAACGGCCGCGCCCGCTGCCGCAGCCGTCTTTCGTTGTGCTCTTCCGCGCAGCACGAGGCTGCGCTGTTCCACACAACGTTACCAGCCTCACACCTATCAGCCAGCTTACATGCGCTCAGTGCAACCGCCGCCCCACCGAGAGTTCGGGGTGATTGCTACCGCACACCATTCGCGCAGCTCCTTCGCGCTGTATGCGTTAACACAGCCCGGTTTTCGTTTACCACCGGCTCAAAAGTTCGAGCCTGTAACAGAACGTCGCGTCCCCAAGTTTCTTCAGCGCTCGCGAATGTCGCGACCTAAACAAAACCGACTGTCCGTTCATATGTGCTCCCATCCAGTCCGTACCCCCTCCGCCAACAACGCCGGCTATGTTCCGCCCATCCGCGCGTCTCGTTCTGAAGCCCATATGCCCTCTTCTCGCATGCAGCGCTCATGTTCATGCTCCTCACGATGCCACTTTGGCCCTTGCACCGCACCTCCGCAGAATCTCTCCACTCTCTCTTTTCCCAGCTAGCCACCACGTCCGTCGTCCTCTTGGCGCACTGCCCCAATTCCTGCGAACCACTCGCACGCTGCGCTCCTGTAGCCAGACTGCAGATGGAGCTCCACTTTCAACGCTCAGACACGTCAACACACTCCGCAACAAACCTCGCAGTAAAGCTTGATAGTTCGCTCTTCAGGTATCGACATGAGAAAACATATGCTTCAATTCTAAGAGCATACATTTCTGTATATCTCTAGTCCCCACATCGAAGAAGGGATCATTCACGTCTCTTACAGCAGATAGACACCGCTCGGCGGTGCTGCTTGCTCCGAAACTCGTAGCATATAGTTCAGGCATTCTTCACCACTTTCAAATTCTGCCTTACTTCCATCCTGGCGCCTGATAAGAGTAGTCGTTAGACGGTGCCCCACGACGATCCACAGAGCTCAACCCTAGAGTCGAAGTACCCTGGTCTACCGCACCAGATTGGAACGGAGTGCTCTGAGACAAAGACAATGTATGCGGGGGCGCAAACAGTGAACCCATCATGCCAAACGGCATTTGCGGCAATGGAACTCTAGAGTTTTGCATCATCGAATTCACAATCGATCCTCCCAGTCTTCCGTCTCCAATTAGACCAGGACCTCCATTTCCAGATACCATAGAACCATTGCGAACGCGATCAACTGACGACGGCGGATGAAATTCAGGGTCAAGATTCGTGCTAGACATTGAAGTCGGCCCGGGCGGCACAGGTGTGTAGCGCGCAAATTCTCCATTCTGACGTCGACGAGGACGAGGAATGGACACTACACATGGCTTCAAGTTTGTCAGTGGGCCCTCAACCAGCACACCCTTGTCCCTATAGTGCAGCAAAAGTGCAGCCCACAGAGATTGCCGAGACAGAACCTTCGGGTTACCGATGATGACGTTTCCCAGCCGTGCGCGCGTTAGAGCCACGTTCAGACGTCGAGGGTCGGCAAGAAATCCTATACCTTGATGCTCATTAGAACGTACGCATGACAGAATTATGTATGCTTTCTCACGACCCTGAAACGCGTCAACGGAAGCAACTTCAACGTCTCGATACAGTTCATGTCGCAGCGGACCCATTCGGGCAAAGTGTGAAACGACATATGCGCGTTGCCCCTCATACGGAGTAATCACACCAATCTGATCTGCTGCAACTCCTGCTTTAAGCAAATGCGTCACAGCCTTCTCTACAGCGGCCGCCTCAACACGATTCAAGTAACTAGTTCCAGACGCAGAAACTTCTTCTGGACCACTCTGTGACCAGAATATCATTGGACGAGATGAGTCAATCCAAGGGAATTCGGCAAGAGATGATTTGCGGTCTTCTGCTGAAACACCGTTCTGCAAAGTTCCCTCGTAAAACGTCACAGACGGGAAAGCCGAGAGGAAAGGGTGCATACGATATTGCACTTGAAGACGAATCGGTCTCACACCAAGCGCAACCAATCGTTCGAACATAGATTGTCCTAGTCCAGCCGCCGCAGCTCTCTTTTCAGTGATGACCGGTCCCAGTTGGCAATGATCTCCGACGAAGACAAGCTGCTTACATCCGTGTACAATTGGGATCAACGTCTCCGGTTCCGACGCCTGAGTAGCTTCATCAATCAGAACCGAGCGGAAACGCAAAGAAGACAATCTTGGGTCTCCTGCAGAGGTGCATGTAGTACAAATTACATCAGCAGCATCTAGAAGTTCGCGCTCAGTAGCCCTCTTTAGAGACCTCAGACGGCGATCATCCCTATCACTCAGTTCACCAGTTTCATCGCGCAGTTTCATGAGCTTGTTCAATTCGGATTCTTCGCGATCATCAACATGACGAACCTGATAGTGGAGTGACAAGTGTTCTACAGCTGACGCAAGCGCTTCTCGGGACTTCGCGACAACTCGCACAACCTTCAGCCCAGTCAAGGCAATCTTCTCGCTCAATTGATCTACAGCAATGTTACTCGGTGCGCATACTAGGATCTTACCCTTGACTTGTTTGGTCAAATGGTAAACAATTGTAGCGGACGTTACTGTCTTTCCTGTACCTGGGGGTCCCTGAATCAGTGACAAAGGAGCCTCAAGCACAGAGCGGACCGCAATTTTCTGTGAGTCATTCAACGGAGGTAGGTTCGGAGCACTGAGGCTGTCAGGAATGTTTGATGTCTTCACAACTTGTGGGTGTACCTCGTGCCCAAGAATGCGATGGAACAAGTAGCCCGAGACTGAAGTCTCGTCAACTGCAAACTGACGTAGTGCAGCAGTCATGCGATCGAAGGAAGTGGATTTCCAAACAATCTCCACGCGAAATCCAGTCGTGGTTTCGATTGGCGCACGAGAGGAGGAACGACCGCTTCTTAGCTCAAGGGCTACTTCCTCGTCCGTTGTGAAGCCCTTGACCATACCGATACACTCCCACTTGAGCGACGGATTTGTTAGTCGTATTTCATCACCATGCATAATGCGGATGTCACCATCAGACATTTGTGGGATAATAAAGTTCGCCACACGACGCTTGTTCAGACTAATATCCCATCGCACAGTAATGTTTGATCTGCTCTGCTCCTCTTTCATTCTGCGATCATTTTCTGATTCGGCTTTGACTAGAGCGCCAAAGATGCGTTGGAACTGATAACCATCTTCATATCGCAGAAGCGCGCGAGGCAGTTCTTCAATGTTGCTCGGCTTTGATATATCTTCCAAGGCAGCTTTGGGGTCGGTCTTCCAGAGCTCTTCAAGTTTGTTAGCCTCAGCGATGGTAATTTGTCGTGATCGGGCCATCTCCTTCTCGGAGGGGACACGTACCAACCACGGCAGAAACTGACCATCGACGATGAGAGGCTGCCATGCATCAAGATCCCAGTTCATGTCTTCTAACCCCTTTGCGTGCAAGCAAGGCTCACGACAGAGCAAGACGACGACAGAATCACCCTGTGCAGGAACAAAACCAAGAAGGAAGACATTGGTGGTACAGCAGTTGTAGCATTCTAGTACGGTATCGCCTAGAGGAGAATCCTTGTGCAAGCTGACCTCCTTGTGGCGAGAGCGCACGAGATGGGTGATGATATGACTGCCGGGGAGCTTGCCACGCCCATTGCAGTACCAGCGGTTGTCAACTTTATCGTGCACAACGCAGGCGGGGTCGTGAATGCCGCAGTAAGCGCAGGCATGCTCTGGCAGCTCTTCGTCAGCGACGGCGTCCTCATCGTCAACTTCCTCTTCGAAGTCGAGGTCTCCGAGCGCGGCAGCGACAGCGCGTACCGAAGAATCTAGAGCATGAAGCTGCTTGGGCGTGTGTGGCACATCGAGCACATCGTCATCTTCGTTGAGGAAAGAGAGGTCACATTTCTCGGCCATATCGCGCTCAAGAGGGGCGACTACGGCTTCCGGCCGGCGACAGGATGGCAGCCGGGTTCGGGACGCGCGTCGGCTGCTTGGGGATGTATTCGCAGCGCTTGTTCTACGACGGTGAATTTACGCGCCGTAGAGACGGAGACTCGGCCGCAAGTGCGCACAGTGGCCGCGGTCGACGGGCGGCTTGCACGATTCGTGGCGCTGTCAAAAATTCGCAAACTTTTATGGAGCCGCTCACTCGCATTGCGTACAGTGCGCCCGTGTTTCCGCCTGAACACACAAGAGCGTGAGCCACTTAACCTACTAGTGTTTCAGCTCTTTCCTCGCACTCGAGTTTGCTCCTCTCCGGGAGTTCTCCCACAACATGCGCCACTGCGTCTGGAACGCTTTCTCGGTGGGAACTCTCAACTGCTCGACGTCATGGCTTTCGTCAACTCCATCCCCGTTCGTCGCCCCCGCATCACCCTCTCTCCGTGCGCCACCTCCTTAACCAACGCGGTATGTGCTCCGCCACGCATCCGAGCATGCGTCGTTCCAGACCGAGCTATTGGTGTTGATGCTTCCTCTCAAGACGACGCGCAGCCCAATACGCAGCCTTTCCTTCTTCCTCCCTCAACCATAGCCATCACACTGCGAGGCACGATGTTGGAGAATTGCGAACTAGCCTCCGTTTATTCCTCAGACGTAGATGGCTTTTCCAATGAGTCCTTCTTCGACGCACAGATGCCGCTCGAAGGAGTCCCTTCGCTGTTGTTAGGACAAACCGAAACAGGTCTGCTCTTCGGTGGCTATACCGCCTATGGCTTCCTCGCTCGCGATGATTATCGGGAAGCCACCAACGAGAAGGCCATGTTTGTGTTTTCCGTTCGCGGCGACGAGGTGCTCATTGCGCTTCCAACAGACCTTGTACTCTACGATTTCTATGACTATGCCGTGCGATTCGGTGCCGCCCTTCTGTGTATTCCTATGAACCCTACAAAGCAGGTTATGAGCGCGAACGCCGCCTCATCAAGCTGTCGCATGCCTGATGGTACTACAAGCGTGTTCGGTGAATTCAGCATGGCCAAGTTGAAAAGCGTCCAGGTGCTCGTAGCAAAGAAATATATGGATGACCTCCAGCGCAAACAATCACACTCCAAGAATGGTTTCTTTTCTCGATTTTTCGGATAGTGCTAAACCTATATCACAGTTTTGTTGCAGAAGCTTGTAGTCGTGGTCTCCTTTGGACAAGGTATTATTCTGTTTGTCAGCCTATGACGCTTTTAAAGCTGCAGCCCACTAGATCAAGATGTCATATTGATCATTGCTCTTTCCAATCTTCGTAGCATCTTCGTAGCACAGCAAAATGCCCAGTGGTCCAGAGCAGAAATGTCATGTACTTAGCCTTACGTAGGACGCCCGTTTGTACTCTTTTGACTCTTGTACGGCGCCATCAGCGAATCAGAGCACGCAAATTGTGGCGTGATCCAACAAAGGCACGCCAGGTGGCCTGCCCATTAGCTAACTTGATCTGAGCTCAGTCCGATCCATTTGCTCACATGCAATATACCCTGCAGACAGAAGTAAACGGATCATTCGGTTTTCTCTGCAACACGTTGATGCACATTCGCATCGCCGGTTCGCGCTCTTACCGAACGCCATCGTCATGATGAACACCTCGTTTCATGGTTCGCGAAGCATCTGCTTCACGGTAGCCACTTTCCAACCGTCGCAGTTCTTCAAGCCCAAACTATCGAACGCTTCTACTTTTCTAACACGTCTTTCAGATGGCAAATCCGCTCATGTGCGCACTCAGCGCATCAATCGTGCACACATCATATCGATGAGCCAAGTAGACGTGAAGAAGCATGAGGTTTTCATGCCGGCGCTTAGCTCCACTATGACGGAAGGTAGGATCGTGCAGTGGTTGAAACAGCCAGGCGACAAAATTGAAGTTGGAGAACCTATCATGGTTGTGGAGAGCGATAAGGCTGATATGGATGTAGAATCCTTCGAATCTGGTTACCTAGCTCTCATTCAAGTCGAAGAGGGAGAGTCGGCCGATGTGGGAGCGGCCGTCGGTATCATCGTGGAAAACAAGGACGACATTTCGAGGGTTTCCGCATCGTCCCCGTCCCCATCAAAAGCGCCTGTCGCTTCCGGTCCGTCTCCTTCTCCTGCCTCACCAGCCCCTGTTGCGCCCCCTACCGCGTCTGCTTCGACGGAGAAACCTAACTTTGCAGAAGTGTTTATGCCGGCTTTGAGCTCAACCATGACGGAGGGACGTGTCGTTGATTGGGCGAAATCTGAGGGCGATCCCATAAGCGTCGGTGAAATGTTCATGGTTGTAGAGAGTGATAAGGCTGACATGGATGTCGAATCATTTGAAGAAGGTTACATTGCTCACATTTTGGTCGACGCCGGTGAGAGTTGTCCAGTGGGAGAACCTGTTGCTTACGTCGCGAAGACCGAAGCAGATATTCCCGCCATTAAGGCTTGGGCCTCGTCTAGCACAGCAAACGCATCGGCTTCGGTATCGAGTCCGACTGCGTCATCAACGGAGTCACCTTCAGCTCCAGTTCAGGAACCAGCTGCTGCTGCTCCAACTGCGTCTGGATCTGCAGTTTCCGGATCTTCTACTGTTGTGAACGAAGGCCGAATTATCGCCTCGCCACTGGCAAAGGCTACTGCGAAGAAAGAGGGTATCGATCTGAAATACGTCCAGGGAACAGGACCAAACGGCCGAATTGTGGAAGCGGACGTCTTGAGAGCAAAAGAATCGCTTCCTGCTCAGACTTACGTCTCGCAATCTGGAAAGACAATCGCAACACCTGATGCCAAGAAGATTGCAAGGAAGGAAAAGATCGATCTTACAACCGTCACGGGTACTGGCAACTTTGGACGTATCACGGCAGAAGATGTACTTAAGGCAGCTGGAAAGGTACCTGTAAGTGCGGTGAAGAAGGCATCGAAGGATGTAATCTCGCAGAACGGTGCAGCAAAGGCGGCCGTCCCAGCTGACTCTACGAGAACGATAACGGAGATGCCTGCGGGTGCAATAGCGATGAATGCTATGCAAAAGGCTGTCGTCCAAAACATGAACGCCTCCTTAAGTGTTCCAGTTTTTCGACTAACTTACACAATCAAGACCACCGCATTAGATGAGCTTTACGCAAAGCTGAAACCGAAAGGCGTTACAATTTCCGCCCTTCTTGCTAAAGCAGTTGCCATAGTTTTAACCAGACATCCAATCATGAATGCCGCATACGCCGACGATTCGATCGTTTACAGACCGGATGTGAACGTGGCTATGGCTGTCGCTCTGAAAGACGGGGGCCTGATCACTCCAACGCTGATTAACGCTGACAGAACTGATTTGTACAGTTTGTCCCGGAACTGGAAGGATTTGGTGAAGCGAGCCATGGATAAGAAGCTAGCCCCGAAGGAATATAGTAGTGGAACCTTTGTGATCAGCAATCTGGGTATGTATGGGGTGGATCAATTCGATGCAATTTTGCCTCCTGGCGTTCCAGGCATCCTTGCAATTGGTGCTTCAAAGCCTGTTGTTGGCATTCAGAACAATGGTCTCGTTGGAGTGCACAAAGAAATGAAGGTTACATTGACTGCCGATCACCGTCACATATATGGAGCTGACGGGGCAGAATTTTTGAAGGATCTGACACACTTGCTCGAGAATGATGTCACAGAATTGGTCATGTAAATGGGTGTTAAGGGGAAATGGATTGAACGACAAAGTTGTGGCAGAACTAGCTCAGCGTACTAAAACCTGGGAGAAGCAATAACTTGTGTTGTTATCACTAATGGGGTGCCTTGAAAACACCGAAATGTCCCTGGAGTTCTGTCTATTATATTGGATTTCATGTTAGTTCAACAGAACGAAACTGACGAATCAGTGTCTCGTTGGGGACAAAATGTATGACCTCAAGAATTCATTTGGTGTCTGCTCCCTAATCTCGATTCAGTAAACGCTTGGACGTGAGGAACGATCTACGAAATTTATGTCCACATGAACGTGGTTTGTAAGAGGGTGAATTCGGAATGAAGGCTATCCTTTGAAATCAGTGCTTCAACCCCCTTGATTCGTTCATGTGGTGGATATTTCCGCATTCGAGCTATCTCAATATAAAGGTACTTTCGAAGCCACTAGATGCTTTCAGGACGAATTTCAAGAGTGAACTTCTCCACTTGTTGGTGAACTACTTTCTCGACGGTAAACGATTGATGCGCTTCAGTTGGTATTTCCTAACAGATACCGAACGCAATGGAACGAAGCTGATCGAACACTGAAGGTCCACTGGCTTCTTGGAAGAAGCTTTCTTGAATGAGATCGGCGCGGAAATGTTCTCGCTGATCTTCTGTTGCAGAGGACAAAGCGGCGAGAACGGCAGAAGGTAACACTGCACAAGTTCTACACCGGACTTATACCAACCCTTCACCCGGTTGCTATGTGTCTAGATAAAAAGGAATGCCGCTGTCGCTGTGGAACAGATGTCAAGTGGTATGTAGGGCATGTGTTATTACGCTGCCCTTACCAACGCTACTCCGCGAGATGAAATACCAACACAAGCAGGACGATGCAATTATTCGCGTAGAGACGGATTGGACAAATGGCCGCAGAAGTCCTTAACCTTTCTTGAAGAAAGAGAACTTTCGTTCAATATAGTTCTCCTTTAATGTAGCTCATAGAACCACCTGCATAGAACACTGAGGTCCACAATGAAGAAGTTCTCTCGCAGATACACTACATGTCCAATTTCAATCCCTCATGGTCACGAACGGGAAGACCCAGTTGCCAAGATCTTGCCAACGAAGTTTTGGGATTCCTGTAGAGACAGGGTTCACAACGTGACCTTTCTCTGCAGAAATCCCATTCACACCAATCGCTCCACCCCATCACGAAATTGGAGTGGTGCGTCCTGTGCCCAATTGAGATCTTTTCCATCTTTCTCTATTGTGGCAGTTAGTTATGTCTTGGATACTACCAGGTTACCAATCGCCGCCGGAAGACTAGATGGGCACTTCCCTTTGTCCTTCAAAATCTGACAAACGGTTTCAAGCTCTTGGTACGTTTCCAAGCTCACAGCATTGTCCCCAGCCATGAATCCAGCTGCTTCAAATTGTCGGACGGTTTCTTGCATGGCATCCTCTGAATGATCCTCACCGAATAAACGAAACTGAGCTGGGACCAATGGCCCTAAGAGTAGAGCTTTGCTTAACTCCGGATATTTTGCAAGATCCACCTCAAAGCCACCGTGCTTAGCACACATATCCAGTATGTCAAAGCCAACAACGAGGAAACGAGAGTTTGGAGACATACGGGTTTGTTTATATTGTTCCACCCCTTTTTTCATTTCATCGTAAGTCGGTAGTTGAATATCGCCGGAAAAGACGCCAGCCACCCATCTTGACTGGTTATCAACCATGGGCGTATGCGCTGAACCTGGTGGAAATATCCCAACAAATGCCATATTGACCACATCAGGGTGAAATGTGTAATCATATAAATCCAACAGGTTGACTCCTTTATCTGCAAATATGGTCCTTTGAACGTCTTCTTCCAAAAACGGGAGGTGAAGTTTATAACCCGAGGCAAAGACAATCACGTCATAATCACCATCTGTACCATCTTTAAACCGAACACCACCCTCGGTGATACATTCTAATGGGCACACCTTCCATTCGAGCTTGTTTTGTTGACAAGCTTGATATAACTTGCTATTCACGGGAACCCAGGCTGGAAAAAATGGGATCTTGATAGGGGTGTCCGGTTTTGGGGCGGGGAAGTCACTGTTTGTTAGAAACTGGGGGATGAAGGTATGCATGTGTTCTGCGTAGAGTTCATTTCCTAATCGACCTGCAAGATCACGAAGTCTATGGAAACGTGTGCTAACCTTGGACATCAAAACTTCACCCTGATTCTGCTTGAGAAAAAGAAAACGCATACTTCTGGTGTTCAGAGTGACCCGTGCTGGACCATCGGGGGTCTCGAAGCAAAGCATATCACCCGTCGCTTCACAACCAGAAACCGAACCCCCAACAACCAAGACACGTTTTCCCTTCAGCTGCGAAGGGTTCCTATACTTCTCCACATGCATAACCTTATCTTTGTACTTGTCTATACCCGGTAGCTCGGAAGGCGGTGGGAGAAATGGCGTATGAAAGTAGCCAGTGGCTATGATAACCTTGTCAAATTCAGATTCTTGAACAACAGCTCCATCAGTTTGAAAGGTAATACGATATGTCTTAGAACGTGTTTGTTTCACGGAAATAACCTTTGTACTTAGCCTTGAGGATTCAAACAGTCCTTGGGTATCGTTCACGACGCTCTGGATGTAGTCAACCATTTCTCCTCGAGTAAAGCAAAGGTCATCGTACTGTGAGAGGCTTGAAGATGGTAAAACTCGGGGTGGAGATATATCAGAAAGGCACGTCTCGAACGTGGCTGTGTTAGTGGTGAGTGCATCGAAGACGGGGGAGTGTTCCGAGGACCAGAGACCACCCAGTTCGGATCGCTTTTCGAATATCGTAACATCGAGACCACGACGAATGCATGCTCGGGCTGCACATATTCCGCTAATTCCTCCTCCAACTATGCCGATCTTGGGCATGGATTGTTGAAGGGGACTCTTACGCAGGATCATGCGGGAATTTGAATGGGTCTCTTGTCTGTTGAAGAACTCGTATCGCAGATGAGTTAAAGGACGGGGTTCTGGAAGTTATGGCGACGGTTTCTATTGCCACTTGCGAAAGTCGAATGATGACGTAAATCCGGTCCAAGCAGCCAATGATGGCAAGCTATGATATTGGCTGTACAGTTCAGTTGCTTTCACTGCGCTCTGACATCGAGAACTAGTGCCGTCGACGACATGTTCGATGATGCAGTTCTAAGAATCTGCACAAGGCCTGTAACTATGATCTCGGGAGACCAGCTTGATTATGTCCCGAGTGTTGATTGTGTCCAGGTCCAGAGTCCAAACTCTGCCCCTGGACACAAACATCATGATTGAGAGAGGGAGAGAGAGACCGCGCACTACGTATGTTTCTTTTGTGTTTGATGCCCTCACGTGCTGCGTCGGGCGTCGTTGTAGGGGCCCTCACATTATTCTGTTTCAAACACGATGCACTTCAGCCCCGTTACACCTACCCTTGTACATGAAGATTTCAGTCCATGCACGAAATAAATGAAGCAAAATGAAAAAGTGGACTTCGCGTGAAGTATTCTGAATTCACGCAGATTTTGCCTCATGCTGCCCGTTAGAAAACTTCACGCCAACTTCACGCAAAGCCTCACATCATGACATGTGATGATCATGATGATCGCACGCCTTTGAGGCACGTGATCATCTCGATGATCGACTTTACCAAACCCCCAGGGATATCATAACGCCTTCCACTCCGCAAGTGTGCGTTTTCACTCCGTCCCCTTCCAAACACGCACAATGTGAGAAGGCGAAGAATCGCTACATTCAACAAGTCGCGTTTTGTTACAAAATTGGTGCACCCACCCCCCCTCCTTTCAGGCTTCCTACCTTCGTAGTTAAGAACGGGCCTCAAAACAGGGACCTATTTCGAGGATTGACGCACTATCTACGTGGTGATACACTATTTGCGCTGGAGGTCTAATGCACAAAGGATTTTGAAGCAAACAAGAGCTGCCCTTTACACGACGGCAAATCTCCCGCAAGTGAAAACAGACGCGCCAAGCGCACAGAAACCAGAGTAATTAGTGATGCCGTACGCGCGAGTGTGCAACCCTGACGATCACTTTGAATGCACCGACACCAGTTCTTTGAAATGCATTGCTCCACTGTGCGAAAAATGCACCATCATCATCATGAATCATGATTCGTGATTCGTGATGATCTGCTAAAGAACGTTTGCGACGCTATCTAAACAGAAGGCCAACTATAGAGCAACGAATTACTCGTTTTCGTTCAGAGTTGAATGTACCTTTGAACTTCCAAGTTGGAACACTTCGAGCACATATCCGTTCTTAGAGATTTTATCGGTTCAGTTGTGTGCTTAAAACGCATCAAACTACGCTTGGTTTTATGGATCCCCTTCAAGCGGGCTTTGTGGTCATAGTGTAGACGGCTGGAGACGTCCATGTTCATGTTATGGGTTACAAGGGCATCCTTGTAACCCTCTACCGCCTTTCAGATCCCGCTAGTGTATTGGGTCATCATTGAGGACACGATTCGCCAGTTGACGAAGACAAAGGCAACCCGTCGCTACATATAATCCGCCGCCCTCTCATCATTGCGTGTGTTCATTCGCCCAAGTGTCGGTACAAAGCGCCGCAATGTGCAAAATCGCGCTCACAAGTTGCGAGCGCACGTGCAGCGCGCGGATATTGTCTCACAACCGAAAAATGTGCTCGTCAAATACGTGAGAAACAACTGCCAGCGGGGATGGCAGGTGTTCGCAGTCGCCACGTGGGCACACGGCGCGTCAAATTTGGCGAACGAAAGCGTACGGCTAGCACTGGCCATTCACCGTCGCGCGTCACATCTGCTATACCGCACCTTCTTATCTACCCGCCGGCAGCGAGCTGCGTGCTTCTTCGACAGTCAGCCCCTTCACTCCGCTCCTCCTTTCATCAGCATTAACATTTGAATCGATTGTCGTCCATCTTGATACGACAACTCGTGCATACTCTGCTTCATCCACAAAAATATGGCATTCATTCCACTCACCCCTTTGCCGCTATCCGGCACCAAAGCCTCTTTCGCCTCAAGAACCTCCCTGCCTCGCCGTCGTCCAGCCCACGCTTCTCGTACAACACCGTCGATGATCACTACAGAGAGAGCGAAGACCGCAGGTTTATCAGCCCGTGCAGCGCAGCTTCATTCGTACATTCAATGCCACAAGTCTCTGTTTCGTCCGGGCGATGACTTCTCATCCACTACCGCTACTCTCTTCCGCAAGAATGACACCGCTCGCGTACTCACCCCTCTAGATGAACTCGCTACCAACGCGCACATGCTGCCCGGTGGTCCTGTAGCTGCCACCATTCTGGTTCACTTCGAAGACATCGAGCAGAAGATTTCTGAGATGGCCAGTGAACTGGATGAGGCAGTAAGGCCTATTTTCGAGAACAATATGCGTCTTTTGGTAAGAGTAGCAAGCTATGGTATTGCGGCCGGTTCTGATGATTTTATGCATGAGAACAACTTTGGCATCATGAAGCTGCTGCACAAGGAAGTGGGAATTGAGATTGGTTTTGTCGAATCCACCCTACTGGCAGCAAGAGACCTTATTTTGGAACGACACACAGACTCCGAGCATGTTGAGCTTACCACGAAGTGTTTCGATGCTCTCATTCAAGAGCTGAGTGAAACTGCCTAACCATTTCAAAACTGATCGCGTCATTGACGCAACCATTGCGTAAAGCACTGCTTTTCCGTTGTTGTGATAGAGGGCATCACAAAACCATAACGAAGTGTAACTATGTGGGTATATCCAAATCATCCTATTGGAATAAAAGTTGTTTCAGAACGTGCCTATCTACTTGTGTTTTTTTGCACTTGCCCTCACTTCTCCTGACCCATGTTACGTTGCTGGCGGCGCGAGCGTGACATCCAAATTACAATGCCGGTTCCAGACCTTGATACGGCTCTTTCCTGTATTCTTCGGCCAATTCTGCAAGTCGTTCTTTTACGTTGGGCTTATCCTCTTCTTCTAACCGGTCGACATAAAGAGTCTTTTGCAAATGGTCGTACTCATGTTGAAAAATTCTGGCCTTCCAACCTTCGAATTTAGTCTTGAATCGCTTGCCGTTTAGTCGCTGAGCTTCCACTTTGACCCATTCGTGACGTCGAACGCGCCCCGCCATTCCCGGAAAAGAAAGACAGCCTTCCATTTCAACATCTGTCTTCTTTGATTTTGCAATGATGTCCGGATTCACCAGGACCACTTCTTGCAAGAAAGCACGTTCTTCACCTTCTGGATTAAAAACCATCAGGCGTTTGTTAATGCCCACCTGCGGGGCAGCAAGTCCAACGCCCTTACTGGCGTACATCATTCGTAACATTTCGCGAGCAGTCTGTTTGAGCGCGCTATCAAACTGCTCAATAGTCTCGTTCTCTGCGCGAAGTAGCGGGTGGGGGTATTTGAGAATGCGAAGTGAAGTGCCTTCTACTACGCCCGGGTCTATTTCCTCGGAGATTGAAGTCTCTTGTGCATTGGCTTGACAGCGGATGTGTGAAAGTCGAACGCGACGACGACGAGGTGATAGCACTTTGCTGCTTGGCGCCTTATTTGATGTGTGGTACAGAGCCTGACGGCGTAGGCTGTGTATACCGGACTGAATGAAGCCGGTCTTCATCGTTGCGGGTTGCATTTGAATGTTGGACTACGAGAGAAGAAGAGCCAAATTCGCCCCAATGTGCGTCTGAACCTGTTCCAAGCGGAACAAAACGAGAGAGCGGATTGCTAGTAGCAACTTGCTACCTCTTCGTCGCGAGAAGTTGTCCAGGGCGCAGATCACGACTGTGCCATATGAAACCAAAATTATCAAAATGGACACAGGAGACGTGTTTTGTTATGCCCCAGATAATCCTCGCTCAGCGAAAAATGTCTCAAAGAGAGGGTTCACAAGGGTAGCGGGTCAAAAGCAGCAGCCAACGAACAAGCCACACTCCACTGGAGGGTCTCCACATGATACTTCGTTCCCGTTCTGTTCATCACGGAGCATTTTCGTGCTCGTTCGTTCCGCCGTGCCAACGGCTGGACATGCAGGGCCTCCTATATGTACCCGTTCGTCACTTGTTTCCATGCTGCTATCGTAGCCCAACCCAGCCATATCATTCACATCCTCCTCCTCCAACCGATTCCTTTTCTTTTGGCAGCCCGATTGTTGTGCTATCGCTATGTGTGATGACCCCCCGAGTCCAACCTCGCGGGCGGTTTGTCCCGTGCCGAGTACTCCACCGGCAGTAGAGATAGTCTCCGAGAAGCGAGTCAGTTCGAAAACAGCCCCCTTGCCGTCTTCATCTTCGGATACGGACGACTTGAGAAGTTCTCTGCAACGTCTGGAACTTCAAAACTTGCTCATTCTTATACCACGAAATCAGCACGCTATACATGCCCCTCCGAATGCCCATGAGCGATTACTCATTCAGTCTGTTCAAGATTTCTTACAAGTAGAACGCATTCGCCGCTCCAAGGATCCCCTGGCAATCAAACGCCCTTTACGTTCTGTACTGATACTCACGTCTCATCAAAATGCTGCACGATGTTTGTTTCTGTTTTCTTCGCATGCTCAGCTACGTGCCATACAACATGGAACCCAACAAGTATCAAATGCTTGTGCTTTAGACCACATTTTGGCAGAACATGATGTAGTTATAACCAAGCCAGACTCAGCCCTGGGCCATGCGCGAACAAACAAATTGCATTTGAGGCGAGTAAGCTTGCTTTTGATCGACCATGCAGAGGAAACCGGTTTGCGCTCACATCCTGCTGCTGTACTGGTCAGGGATTATTGTCGCGCTATTCCTCCCAGTCGTCGACCTCGCATTCTGGCTGTAACCAGAATGAATCTCAGCCGCTTGCTGTTGTTTCCAATTGAATACAACCTCATGTCTCGAAGCATTTTTGATACATCCCACGATGTTCTATGGAGCCCTTGTTACGGAAACAGCGCTAGAGAATCCCATGGGGGCTTGATAGATATTGAGAACATTCAGTATACCGTGCATAGCGAGTCTCGTCCTCACGAACTGGAAGGGCACCCACGCCTAAGTCCTATGACAGCTGTTGCAGCTCAAAGCAGTGGTATGAAGCTTGGGAATGATGAACTGCTGCTCCTTGAACAGGAGATAGGATACCTTGGAGTTGCTCTTTATTTGAAGGCCTCCGGTCGTCGAAGGCGCCGTTCGAGACAACGTCTTGGTCGCTCTCCATCCGCTCGACTTCGCGCCATACCAGCCACAACGCTGGGGGAAGGCGATTTTGTTGGCATGTCTGAGAAAGTGTTTTACCTGATCCGAGAATTACAATTTGTGTACGCATGTTCCACGCAATCGCACCCGCTTTCTGTCGTGATCCATGCCGGACATCCCATTGTCGCATGCGCTTTGGGCGAGGTTCTTTGTGCCATTCCGATGTTTCGAAATCTGAATATTCAGACAGTACTGGGCTATGCCAAGTCTGATCTTCATCAGTATACCTCCTCACAAAGTACAGAAAATCTGTGGCAGGGTGAGGAGACAGATGACGAGGGGGTTGCAGGGTTGGCGGCGGGCTCTGTCCAGATCTTGATCGTTGCTGACACATATCTCAGCCAAGGTAGGGCACAGAGACCTTTGGCACCTACTCCACTTGTAATCCGATTTGATGGCTCAGTTGCCGATCCCATCATCGATGGTGGTGGAGGCCGATGTCGGGTAATTGTCTTCAGGCAAAGAAGAATGCTTTACGAGGAACACCGAGTACCTTACCAGTATTGCAGAGCCCGAGAAGATGCCGCTCGTACTATACCAAATGGAGTGCAGAACGGAGCCAAGAATACCGTAATTGATTTAACGGATGATGACAAAGGGATCGGAGATACTCACGCACATGAGGGCAGGGCGCTGGAAAACTCCTTTACGCCGAACAAAAATGAAACCAAAAACTTGCGCAAGAGAAGACGATCAGTTGGAAGCAATCAAAGGTGGGGAACACGGCAAGCAGGATCATATTGGGCGAATGTGGAACACCACGAGAACAAGAGGAGCAGCGAATTGGAAAGGACTTCCGTCTTTACATGCAAACCAGCGGCGGCGCTCTTGGGTCCAGATTTGCATTCGGACAACATGAGCCATCAGTACTCTGTGATTCTCTACAATGATATACCGTCCGAAAGTTCTCCTTCATCACATGCAGAAGCAAAGCGTAGCGGAATCGAAGATTTCATGTTTGTGTTCTCTCAAAAACTTGCAGACGATGAACTGTTAGTGTCCCTCAAAGACTCTTTCTTTGGCACAGGAAGCACTATATCTGTGTGCGGATATGCGAAGTTATTCTATCACGGGCCTGTAAAACTGAATCACAAGCAGATAAGATTGGGTAGGAAATACGGAGCAGTTATATTCCCTTTCTTAATGCATTGGGTGCACAGATCTCATTTCGTTTGGGAAGAGGAGTTGGACCTAAAGGCGGACACCGAGCGGGAACGCGGGCGCGAGTACTGTCGTATGTATCTAATTCTACCAGTGAAGGTAAAAGGGACATTAACTTCGGGAAAGAAACTTGATTGTACCACTAACGGCACCGTTGATGGACGTGGAAAGGATGGTCAAGAAAGGGCAAACATTGGAAATGTTGGGAAACAAGTAATAAGGAGATACTTCGGATCAGAAGAGCAAAGCCTGGCGCATGATGATCATGACTTAACGTGCGCACGAGAGATTGATTGGGAAAACATTCGGACAGTGATTGAACTCCAGGACATGGAAGTGCGTGACACGGAAGGTCGGAAATCTGACTTATTGTGTTCAGATCGTTTGAAAGAGCTCGAAGGTACTCTTTTGTATTCTTCTATATCCTCTGAGTTTTTCGTTCTTTCTGGTAAGCTGCGTGAAAATATCAGCCCACTGTGTGAAATAACCAGAAGTCGAAAGTTTGCTCTTCGTGATGATGGCACGATTATGCCTCACGATGACCTTCGTCATCTGATAAATGTTCACACAAATGATGAGACGATGCTTATGCAGGCCGAAGCCGCCAAACAAATCACTTCCACGGAGATCCAAACCAATGAAATTATTGATTTAACTGCAGACGCGCCGCAAGAAGATGTCGAAGCACCTATTTCTCGTTCCGTCAACAACGAGAAAAAGATTTCGACGACAAATCCGGAAAGCCCGACAAACATTGAGAATCTAAGTCCGGTAAAATGGTGCACAAAGAGGAATCGGTTCATCCTTGAAGAACAGAAGAGGCCAAGGAAACGCCCACGAGCCACTGGTCACTTTTCTCATTTGAAGATGTTTGATATCAAACGTAATATAAGGAAGAAGAGAAAATTTTGGACTGGAGATGTACGTTATTCATTAGAAACTTATATGAAGAAGTACTATCCGCAGTGCCTGAAAGATCTTACACAGCCTTTACTTATGGGAATCACACCCAAGGTTAGAACTCTCATGGATCTATGTGATTTAGTACAGGGGGTTTCACAGCTTCAGTTGTGCGAACGTTCCGTGGCCAATTCGGGCAACTCACGATACCTTATCCCAGAGCTTTGTAGAAAACACCCAACTTCGGTTGGATCCCTATTTGTTCCGCCAGTTGCTTTGTTATTGGAACATCATCTTTGCATGTGTGGATTGAGGGAGTTGCTGTTCCAAAGAACGGGAATCCGATGCGATCTTGGGCTGCTCATCAAGTCTGTGACGTCCACTAGTGTCAGTCAGATAGCGAACTATGAAAGGCTTGAATTCCTCGGTGATGCTCTTCTGAAATTGTCTTCCACTGTGAGAGTGTTCACACGGTTTCCACATGACCCAGAGGGCAAGATGCACACAAAGAGGAGAAATATCGTGTGCAACGCTCGCCTTTATGAAGTTGGAAAAGCCGTTGGGCTCCAAAATTACTACAGAAACAAGAAAGAAGAGGTCAGTGAATGGAAACCACCCGGGACGGATATGGGTGGGCGCACTCATCTGATATCCGTCAAGGGCTTAGCAGACGTTGTCGAAGCTCTTTGCGGTGCGTTCTTTCTGCATGGAGCTACTTCTGTAGATGAAGAGGCAATTCAGCTCCGAGTAGTGGATCTGGACAAAAATGAAAACTCCACAAACTGGGTTATTGATCTTTGCAGTGATTCTGACGATGAAGACGACCAAGAGGACCAGAAGCCCCAAGAAAATGAACATGCTGCGAGCGAAGCGAAAGAAGAACCAGTTCTTGTTAATCTGGAAACGGAGGTTAAGGACAAAAACGCCAACGTAAGTCATCCCTTTTCTGCTATATCAGTCGAACAAGGCTATATTACTGGATATAAACTGTTGGAAGCATTCCGTGTTTTTGAAGACGTTGAACCATCACACTCTGAAATGCTGCTTGCTGCTGCTCATGCCATGCATGTTAAGGGGACTCCGGCTCCGATTGAAATGTCGCCTGCTGCCTTCCCTTACGATGAACGTATCGCAACGCCGTTGAGGCCATGGGAAGATCATTTCGGTGTCATCGAGAAAAGTATCGGTTACACCTTCAAACGAAGACCTTTGCTGGTGAGCGCCCTTACTCATTCTTCGTACCACCAGAACAAGCTTCATGCAGACCTCGAAACTTTCGAACGTCTCGAATTTCTCGGGGACGCGATTGCAGATTTCTTTGTGGTTCGGTATTTGTACGAAATGTACCCCGAGCTTGACCCAGGTAAGCTCACGGACCTCAAGTCAAACGTCGTTAGCAATGAAGCCTTTGCTAGAACGAGCATAACGCTTGGACTGCATAACTTTTTGTACATGAACAGCGAAAAATTAGCTAGGGATGTTCAACAATTTGCAGCAACAGTGGATCAAGATTTGACCCAAGAGGATGAACTGGGCGGTCACGGTACTTTCAAACGTAATCTCGGCGAGCTTGCAGCGCCAAAGATTCTTGGAGATGTTTTCGAAGCGATTCTTGGAGCTGTGTATGTGGATTCTGGACTGCGTCATGCGTGGAGGGTTTGTATGAATCTGCTTCGCGATTCTTTGCGTATTAATGCCGATCCCAGTCGAGATGACCTACACCCAGTGCATGAACTCCACGCTCTTGTGATGAGAGAATGGAAGTTGGGATGCATGCCGCGATACGAGTCTATCCGAGGTGGGGGGCGAAACAGGGGCTTTAAATTCGTATCAGTTCACATACTTGGAGAGAGGATCGCCGTCGGGAAAGGCAGCAAATGGAAAAGGGCGAAACTTCAGGCCGCGGTGAAAGCACTGGAACGACTCCGTGTGGATGAAAATGACACCAACAGCGATGGTGCAAAGCTCAAATCGCGATTGCTGGAACGTAGCCTCAAGTATAAATTGCGGGCGAAACGTGGAAGAGATTATTAATGGCCAGAGTTAGATATTGGGACCAAACTCGGAAGAGCGTCCGAGCTTTGGGAGAAACAGGAGCAGCGAGCAGTTTGGTCTTTGAACTTGTGGCAGCCAAAAGGATCAAGTGTGTTGAGCGTGCTGATCCGCGAAACTCATAACTTTATTATTAACAAGTACGAAAACGTCATGTAAAGAGAAGTATGTACTCACGTAGACTGATATTATCAGAGCGTTTCCCATATTCCATACTCCCCGGGAATATTCCGGCGTGTATCGACGACCGCGAGAACCCTAGAAGCGAGGTCGCTCGATACTTGGGAATATGACTCCTTGTCCATTTGCGTGTTGTCTTCTCCAGCTCATAAGCAAGGACTCAGGACATATTGTACCACGACATTGTGAGGAATATTATGGCTCCCATACTGTGTGGTTGTTCTGGAAAACGGCAGTGTCCCAGGTCTATGACAAACTTTTACAACGAGCCGCAAGTTCACTTTTGAACTTGCGCCGGCAGATATAGAAACATGAATTAACTACACTAAAACATCTGTGACCAGACTTAAAAATGCAAAATCCCTTGTATATAGTACCTACAGTATACACAGTATGAAACGGTTGAAGGAGTTATAAAAATGTTACGCGAGCTGTTTCGGTGACGGCGGTACTATTCAGAGTCTCGCATTGTGCGCAAAATCTCGGCCACTTCAAACGCCATTTCCAGCGACTGCGACTGGTTGAGCCTCGGATCACACAAGCTCTCGTACCTCTGCGACAGGTGTTCCGACTTGACCTGTCTTGTACCGCCCACGCACTCGGTAACTTCCTTGCCCGTCATTTCGAAGTGCAGCCCGCCCGGAATGGAGCCCTCTGCGGCATGCACTGTGAAAAAGCCTCTCACTTCGGCCATAATTCGGTTCCACGAACGCGTCTTGTAGCCCGAATCGGTCTTGAAGGTGTTTCCGTGCATGCTGTCCGAAACCCACACCACATTGCGCCCCTCACGTTGCACGGCTCGAATGAGCGGAGGCAGACCCTGCAGGATGTTATCCGCACCCATCCTAGTAATGACTGTGAGACGACCGGGGATATTGTGAGGGTTTAGCACGTCGCACAGGCGAAGCAAGTCCTCTGGCTTCATGGTAGGGCCAGCCTTCACCGCAATGGCTGCATAATTGATAAACGACACACAAACGAAAAGCATGGTTAGAAAACAAAGCGTTCGAGCCATAATACCACACTGCACACAGAGAAAAGGCAGCTCAGAACTTACGATTCGAAATGCCGCGCACAAACTCAACGTGCGCATCATCAATGCCCCTGGTGCGCTCACCCACCCACAAAAGATGACCACTTCCCGCAAAGAAGTTACCCGTCTGCGGATCAAAACGCGTCAACGCCTCCTCATAAGGCAGCAACAGCGCCTCATGAGAGGTGTACACCTGCGTGCTGGTCATGGCCGGTTGATTGCGCGACAAGCCGCACGTATCCATGAACGACAGCGCCTCTGAAATGCGCTCCGCCGTGGCCATGTACTGTCTGCCGCGTTTGGTGCCCAACGACCAGTCCATGCCCCACTCCTTGACGCGCGTAAGGTCGCCAAATCCACCTCCGGCGAGTGCGCGCGCCAGATTGGAGGTGGCAGAGCTGCTGTGGTACGCGCGAAGCATACGCTGCGGATCCGGAATACGCGCCTCCGGCGTGAACGGCGCCGCGTTGATATTCTGTTCACAAAAACAAAGCACACAAAAGCAACGGTCAGACCCACGCAACGCCACACAAGCGCAAAAAAGAGAAAGCACAACGTACCTCTCCGCGATAACTGGGCAACTTGACGCCGTCTCTCACTTCAAAATCGCTGCTCCTCGGTTTTCCATACTGGCCAGCCAGACGGCCGATCTTGACCACATGCTTATTGCCACCCCACATGAGCACCACCGCCATCTTGAACAGCGCGGACAGCGTGGACTTGATACCATTCGCGCTCTCATCAAGCGCCTCTGCGCAGTCGCCACCCTGCAACACAAACGCATCGCCGCGACACACGTCCGCCAACTGTTGTTGCAAGCCCACCATCTCACCGGGCGCCACCAACGGCGGCATATGTCTGAGCTGTCGCTCCGCATCCGCCAGTTGCGCCGCGTCAGGGTACGTGGGCTGCTGCAACGCGCGGCGCGAGCGCCAGCTGGTGGGCGTCCACGTGCGCTCGTCCACGCTCACGCGGCGCACCGCCGGCACCGGCTCCTGCAACACCGCGCTGGGCGTCGGCGCCGCCACGCGCGTGGCGCGCAGCGACGAGCGCGCAGTGGGCAACGGAAGCGAGGATACAAACGCCAAGCAGCTCATGTGTGTGTGTGTGTGTGTGTGTGTGTGTGTGTGAGGTGAGAGGAACGACCGGGGTAACACGGTGGTTGTGCTGAAGAGTAGACGAGATCGGTCACACAGCGTGGGTGCGGGCGCGGCGCGCGCGCGTTTAAATGATGGCGCGATGCTCGTGCGATTGGCCACGTGCCACGGCGCGTGAGAGATATGAGCTGTGCGACGTGTGTGCGGCGCATTGGGCGCGGGCAGCGCGATCCACACATGCTCGAGAATAAAGCAGCCAATGGGCGCGCGCGCGCCGCGCGATGATTCAAGCGCTCACAATTTTGCACACCTGACGCGTGCAAAGTAAACCAAGAAAAGCGCTTGTCGATACGCGCGCGCCACGGCACTCCGCCGGGGGGAGAAAAGCTGCGACGCCATCTGCCGCGCGAGTGACATTTTCGACCCGTCGATGAGATACTGCCCAAAGCTCCGCGCCGCGCATCTCGCTGCTGCTGAGCGTCTACCGCGCGCTCATGCAGCGCCACGCACTCGTTTTTTGAGCACATGCTTTGCTGATGATGACGCACCTCCTCTCTCACAACGCCCCTTTCAGTCGAACAACGAATCAACGCCGTTGCTCGCATCTGCGCTCACCACACGTGCGCCCGCGCGTTCTTTCTCTCGCAAGCGCGCTCCACCTCGCGCATCGCCCATCTTCTCGGCGTGCACGCGCGCATTTCTGCGCACCTCCGCGCCCACCGCTCGTCGCCGTCGCTCCGTCAGCGCTGGTATCATCCAATCGCCGCTGCTGTCCACCTCCGCGTACAGCAGTTTGCTCGCGTCAAAGCGCACGCGAATCGCGCCCACCGCGCCGTCAAAGCGGTTCTTCAGCACCTCCAGCTCCTTGCCCGACTCGGTGCGCTGCAACACCAGCACGTTGTCGGCTTCCTGCGTCGCCTTTGCCGAGCCGTACACACTTGCGATTTGAATGCGCGTGTCGTCGTCTGTTTTTCTGGGGTGAACCACCAGCGTCACGTGTGCGCCGCAGCCCGACGCAAACTGGCGGATCTGACTTAGCGCGTCGTCCATCACTTCAAAGCGCCCACGCTCGCTCGTCGCGCTGTTGTACGTCATGAATTGCAGGTTATCCAGTACCATGTGTCGACAATCCAACACATAGTTTGCGTACTCCATCACGTCCACGATGCGGTGCGCCGGGTTGGAGCCATGGTACTTCATAAAGTACATGGGCAGCTCCGAAAATCGATCCGCCCAGTAATCGAAGTTGTCCACCAGCTCACTTCCGTCTCGATGGATGGCGTGAAACTGTTGCAACAGCTTGTGCGCCAGACGCACGTTCGGGACCTCGAAAGAGCCCCACAACGTGCCCACACCTTGTAGACAATAGTCCAACGACATTTGTCCCAGCAGAGTGGTCTTTCCCACTCCGGTGTGTCCGCTGAAAATGGTCACTTCGCCCACACGATGTCCCTTCAACAGCGCGTTTAGACGCGGCAACGACAGACATTTCACCGCACCCTGTCCGCTTCCCTCTCCGATCATCTCCGCAAACACCTCTTGTCGCAGGTCATTGAATCGCATCACGCCCTCATGTTGGATCGGCGTGGCCGTGTTCAACAACGCGTCCATCTCCACGCCGTTTCGCAGGCAATCATTCGCGTCCTTGATTCGTCGATCGCTCTTATTCGCACCGCGCACAACCAAGCAACGTTGCATTCCAAGCTTTCTACAAAACTGTTTGGCGCCGTTCTGCCCGGCATCGTCCTCGTCCATCCACAGATAGATGCGCTGAAAGCGCTCGAGCAGCGGCAGCACTTGAATCGGTAACGATGAAGCGCCGTTCGGAACGGATACTGCCGCACGACCTGTGGCCTGATACACGCTCATCGCGTCCAACTCGCCCTCCGTGATGACGAGCTCATCCGCGTGCTGCGGCACCGTTTGCATGCCAAACAGCCCCCATTTGGCGCCCTTCGGTTCCGTTCTCATCGCGCTCTTGTCGTGCACGGAGCGTAGCTTGTGTCTGACCACGTTTCCGTGTTGATCGTGCATGGGAAAGGTGATGGTTGCGTGCGATGCCCAACTATCTCCGTCAAAGAAGGACGCGTTGGTACAACCGACTCCGTACGTGTTCAACACCGCATCCGTCAAGCCGCGCTGCGCGTTCAAGTATTGCTTCACCTGAGCGTCGTGCGCATGCGCTTCGTTGCGCCACAACGCGCGCTCATACCGTTTCTGCTGCTCGCGCAAAGCGTGCAACGCATCCGCTTGCGTATCATCACGCTGCGCACTCGCGCCCGACGCCAACGACGTGTGTGTGTGATGCGCGCGGTTGATGGACATGATTTGGTGGTCCGCAAACGAAAGCTGGCGCTTGAGATCGAACCAGCTGCCTTTGCTGTTACATCTGTGGCACATAAACACGCCGCAGCTGCGCAACACGTACAGCTTGTACATGTTATCGGGCTTGTTGTTGATGGGCGGACAAAACGGACACAGCTGCACAATGGCGTGTTGGTTGTTGCAACGGTGATGCAGCCCGTGGCGCGTGAGAAAGCGTTCCACGTCGCCCTCGTTGAGCTTGAAATGGCGCGACACATACGTGCCATCGTCGCTGCTGCTGCTGCAGAAGCGACGAGCAGCAAAGCAGTTCACAGCGCGGCTGTGTGGGGGTTGCGACGACAGAGGCGACGTTGCGGCGAGATGCGGCACGCTCGTGCTGCTGGCTGGGGACGATTTGTGGCGACGACGCGTGTGGGGGGCGAGTGGGAGACGGCGGTTGGTGCGTTGGAGGCGGATTGGGAGCGTTGGTAGCGGGTGCAATGGACGAAAGGAGGCCAGATATTGCATGGTTGGTCTCTTTCCCGCTCTCTCTCTCGCTCTCTCTCTCTCTCTCTCTCTCTCGGGGTGCGAGCGGGCGATCATTGTGTTCAGGCGATGATCCGCAAAGGGTGCTTAATAATAATAAATGAAGAGTTTTTCTTTTTTTTTTTATATCCAGCGCGACGGTCGCAGAGCTCAAGAGCGAGCGGCTGCGCCATTGGCGCTTTTTGGCAGCGCGGTGGGGGCGGCGAAAGCGACTGCGTGCGCAATGCTAATGCAAGTGGCGCGACAAGTGATACAAAGGGTTTGCGCGCGCGCGCGCGCATACAACGTCTCGTCTACAAGTACATACGTGCCGTGAGTGTGCGCGTCCGCGCCTCCATCAGTCAAATGCATAAGATACATCTCTTATCCTTTTTTTAACCTTCAGCGCATCGCAAATGATTGCTTGGTGCCTTTTTACAGTACGCTTTTGTACCGGTACACAAGAAGCGTTGTGTCATACCGTTGGTATTGTACAGCCTCCTTTTTAAACGAGTGCACCCGCTGCGCTTTGTTTGTTCTATCTATTCCACATACAACGTCGCGCGTTTACAGCGTATCATCTATGTACATCAACAAACGAAGAAAAAAAAAAAAAAAAAAAAAAAAAGAAAAACA